>LPNX010468837.1:1959-61368 GCA_001517045.1 Pseudotsuga menziesii
ATTCAATTTTGTGGCCACATAGGATGAGCACAACATTGAATCAAAAAGAGTCCACTCTCTCAACAGCATGAGGCGTGGTTCATCTTCATAGGAAATTCTAGACACATCAGGAACTCTAACCTTGGTACCATCCTTAAGTGTTACTGATGTGATCATTTCTAAATTCCCTACACTATTTACATGCTGCTCAAGCTCCATCACTCCAGCCTGGTACCTCTCATTTGTGAGCCTCTCATGAACAAACTGATCAGTCAAGGATACACATGCTAACCAAAGCAATTCATTAGTGTTCTTGTGAAGAGCATGAGCTGTATCAAACATCAAGCACCCAGAAGGCCTGCCATGATATGTACCTAATCTGTAATACTCTGCTTTCAACTTTTTTACAGCTTTCATTGGATCTACACCATCATCTTCATCATCCATCTTTCTCTTCTTTCTTCTTCTAGTTTCTTCATCACCACTATCACTGTCATCACTTTCAGACTCTATCATTATTTCATCATCACTATCCAAATCCATTTTATTTGCCAATTCAGTAATATGAAAATCATAAGCAACATCCGCTTGATCCTCATCTGCATGGGTATAGAGCACAAACACATGCTTATTCTCGTCACTCAAATTGTGCAAATGAATTGGGCGATGGCTATCTACAACAAAAACCTTTACATTACGACCCAACTTCAACAACCTCCTCAAATCCTTAGAGCATCCCCAATTGATCAGCAGCACAGTCAGGGCCTGGTCATCTGACTGGAGATTATGGCCTGCAACTCCATCCATGTCACCAAAGCCAGACACTGGATAGCATGAATACCTCAGGGAATCAGATGCCAGAATATGAGTGGCTATCTTTAGTGCACAAAGAGAATCAGCGTCAGTTGCTGATGGGAAAATCAATACAGGAGAAGAGGAGGAAGCATTTGCGGCATCCTTCAGGTGAGTGTAAAAGCTCTTTACACTTGACTCTCTCACCATAACTTTCTCTGAAGCTTCTGATAAATAACTGTCTTTGCCTTTCTGGCATCCACCACTCTCCAAATAATTGTACCCTCCGTGCGTTCCCCAGAGACACTAAACCCCGAAACGAAAGCACCCCACGATCTTGCTTCTAATCATACCCTTCCAAAGTATTTTTGCATGAACAATGCCTCAACAAATCGTAATGCAAATTGCAAAATCTACTTCTTCAGTGCATCCATCTTAGGGTTTTCACAACTTCAAAGCGCCCAAACCCCAAGTCAGCGAAATAAACCTTCAGTTCATAACCTTCATCCATAACCACCAGATTCAACCAAATGGGCTCATTTTCCTTCAACATACAGGCAAAATGCCTTCTCCATTAAAGGAGAAATTCGCCAGGCCTCTTTGCAAAATCATTCTAACCGATCTGTGCAGATCTGCAAGGTGGATCTAAGCCCTTCACAGGCATTAATATCTGCAAAGAGATTTATCCTTCAGACGACTAAAACGTGCAGAGAAACCCTAAATCCTCCTCTAGCTTTCGTGAAGCGCACAGGCATCGCAGGCAGAGGACTGGTGAAGCGCACAGGCATCGCAGGCAGAGGCAGGATGAGTGAAGCGCTCGGGTGAAAATGTTGAATAAAAAATACCCCAGCATATTGGGTATTTAAATAGTTTAAAAAAAAACCCTAAATACCCCTAATATACCCCCAATATATTAATTTTAAATTTTTTAATTTTAACCCCCCAAATATGAACGGACGTGATATCGTATTGGTCCTTAGGTGACGACCCCGTGAATATGGATGAGCCCATTTGGGAGGATCACCATCATAGATCCATGTTCCTCCCCAATACCAGTTCGGGTAGCCATGATTTTGCATCCTTGTTTCCTACTAATATTTTCAACGTTCTGCAAAGTCCTATATTGTTGCAAGATACAAATTCTGAAGGAAACCTTTGCAACATTACTCATATGTACCCAATTGACATATCAGCCAGGCCTGATGTTATTGAGCATGTTCATGTTGGGCAGAACTGCTCCACAGATGAATCTGAAGCATATAAGGCACTTTTTAAGGAATTTCGTGATGTTTTTGCCTGGTCCTATGAAGAGATGCTGGGGATCGACCCTTCCATTGTGGTCCACGAGATTAAAACTTATCCCACGGCTAAACCTGCCAGGCAGAAACTTAGGCAAGTCCATCCTAGGAAGGCCGCAACTATTAAAGCTGAGATTGAGAAACTTCTGAAAGATGGTTTTATTTATCCTGTACCTCTGATGGAATGGGTATCAAACATTGTCCCTGTTAATAAAAAGCAGGGCACCATTAGAGTCCACATTGAATTTAGGGATTTAAATAAAGCTTGTCCCAAGGACAACTTTCCTACCTCGCACATCGATCAGATTATCGACAACTGTGCTGGAAGTGTCATCTTTTCATTCATGGATGGCTTCTCCAACTACAATCAAATTGAGATATTTCCCGCCGATCAGCATAAGACGACATTCATTTGCCCATGGGGAACCTTTGCATATAAGAAGTTACCTTTCGACTTGAAAAACGCTGGAGCCACGTTCCAGCGTGCGATGTCCTATGCGTTTCACGACATTAAACATATTGTTGAACCGTACCTTGATGACCTCCCTACTCATTCACAGCGACGGGAGGACCATCCTGGTCATCTTAGAGACATATTCCTGAGATGCCGTCATCATAATATATGACTCAATCCGCATAAATATGTTTTTTGCATTGAGATGAGACGTCTGCTTGGATTTGTGGTATCCAAAGATGGCATCCGGATCGATCCTTTGAAGATTGCCGCTATCATTAATCTACTAGCCCCAACCAACATCCTTGAACTCCAAAGTTTGTAGGGGAAGGCAAACTTTCTCTGTCGTTTTATGTGCAATTTCGTTGAGAAAATGCATGGTTATATGCGTCTCCTCAAGAAGAACACTCCATTCTTCTGGGATGACCAAGCCCAATGCACCTTTGATAGTCTTAAGCACACTCTGACTCATTCACCCGTGATACACCCCCTGGATTATTCAAAGGATTTTCTCTTGTATATTGCTGCCTCTGCTACTACCATCGCCATGGTTTTAGTGCAGGACAATCTCCATGGTCAGGAGCATGTGATTTATTACGCCAGTAAGAATCTTATTGATTCTGAAACCCGTTATTCACATGTGGAGAAGCTAGCTTTGGCCACGATCATTGCTATGCAAAAAAATTGTCACTACATTCTGCTTCGCACTACCACCGTATTGGCAGACCAGAACCTGATGTACTACATTCTGACTTGTCAGGTACTCGGGGGCAAGTACTCCCATTGGATCGTCATCCTTCAGGAGTTCGATCTTGAGTTTTCCAAGGCTATATCAAAGAAATCCTTGGTTTTTGCTGAGCTTATATGTGACATTTCCCTACGCTACCACGGAATCTGAGCCCAGCAATTCATTTCCAGATGAATTCATGTTCCTAATTAGCACTACTGATCCTTGGTATGGAGATTTGCTGATTTATCTCTAGAACTAGCGTTTTCAGTCGCATCTATCTTGTGATGATCATCACTGCATCCATCACCATGCGAAATACTACCTTATCCTGAATGATACCTTGTATAGACGTGGGATTGACTCCATTCTCCGGTGATGCGTCACTCATGAGGAGGCTAAACTTGTGCTAAATGATTGCCACTCTGGAGCATGTGGCGGTCATTTATCTAGGATGGCTACAGCCCAAAAAATCCTTCGCGCTAGCTATTTCTAGCCTTCTGTCTTCAAATACTGCCATGAGGCTATTAAGAAATTCCCTCCTTGCCAACATTTTTATCCCAAAAATCACACCCATCCTGCTCTGCTTCACCCCGTCATTTCCGTTGGCCCTTTTTCCAAATGGGGGATTGACTTCATGCATTGTAAGCCTATCTCAGTCAGGGGGCATGGTTACATCATCATAGCCATGGATGATTTCACAAAGTGGGCTGAGGCCATGCCTACATATGCAGAAGATGGTAATACTACCACTCTCTTCTTGTTCAATCATATCATAGCTAGATTTGGAGTTTCGCAGTCCATCGTCATTGATCATGGATCTCATTTCCATAATAAAATGATGGAGGAATTGAGTGCCAAGCTAGGTTTTCACCATGAAAACTCTACGCTATATTATTCGCAAGATAATGGTCAGGTAGAGGCCATCAACAAAGTTTTGAAAACTATGCTTCATCGGATGGTTGGAGATCATAAATCCAATTGGCATGTTGTTCTTTTTTTCACTCTTTGGGCTTATCAAACTTCCATGAAAACAACTACTGGTTTCACACCATTCCAGCTTGTCTATGGACTTGAAGCTGTCTTGCTGATCCAATGTCAGATTCCATCTTTACAACTCGCCGTCAAACTTCTCCCAGAAACTTTCACAGAGGAAGAAATATTTTTGTACTTAAATAACCTTGATGAGACTCATAGAGATGTTGCCTTGGCTAATGAGGCACATAAGAAATGTGTCAAGGTGCAGTATGATAAATCTGTCTAGCCTCATGTTTTCAACGAGGGTGGCCTAGTTTTGACTTATGATCAGAGATATGATAAGAAAGGAAAGGTAAGTTCGAGTCCATGTGGTATGGCCCTTTCGTTATTTCCAAGGTGTTAGAGAAAGGAGCTTATGAGTTAGTTGATTATGATGGGATCCCTTTGGGGCAACCTCGCAATGGGTTGTACCTGAAAAGGTACTATGCCTAGGTATTCTTGTATGACATCTTGTATATATGTATATTGATTGAATTTCAGTGTGCTTTCAGTATTTTCAAGATGGTTTTGAGTTTTGGTGTCCGCATCTATTTATGCCGTGTTTTGGTCATGTAGATGGCTTTCTATGGCTTCTCTAATGGTGCTTGCTGCCACACCTTGAATATAGCCTCGGCTGCTTGGATTCTCTATTCCCCAGCTGAATATTTGGTCACTTCAGGAGCGGTTTTCTTAGGTCCCGCTACTAATAACATCGCTGAGTATGAAGCAGTCATCGGTCTTTTGACTGAAGCTGCCTCTCAACTCATGGTTTGTCATTTAAACCATGTCTACACCATTAGGAACCCGGTGCTCCTCTACCTCTTCTGGAGGGTACGTTTGTTAGAAAGATCATTTGGAAACATTACATATAGTCATATCCCTAGGGAACATAATGTAGTTGCTAATTCATTGGCTAATTACATCCTAGATTGGCATATTTCCCATTCATGACGTTAAATCAAACATGGTTCATTGTAAATAAACATTTAAAGACACATAGAACTCATAGAAAATGCATTTTTTCCATTTGAAATGTATAAACACCGTGTAAAAGTCTATATATATATATACGAAATTTTTTTACAAAAAATAGGTCCCGAGACCTCATCTGAAGCACGTAGGCTTTCAGGAAAAATCATCATACAAAAATCCTGAAGCTATCAGCTTTTAGTATACATGTCTCATCCACTAGTGGTGCTCATGATAGCACATCACTACTCGAGCCACCCTGCGTAGTAGCCTGCTGAATCGGCCTGGTACTCCCGCTATAGATCTCTGATATCTAGTCGAGAGGTAATCTATGTCAGCATTTTGGATGTTCAGAGTCAACCTCTCTAGGTTCTCCTCCAGTTCCTTAGTGATATCATCACCCTGTGGCATGAAGCAAGCTCCGACTCACCTGTCTAATGGAGATGCTCCTCCAGGCCTTGCTGCTCCAACATCTGCATGAAGACAAACAGGTCTCGTCACTTATCATAAAAAATATAAAACATAAAAAGCATAATTTTTTTTCCCATCTTTAGGGTTTCTTGTTTCTTACCGATGTCACCCCACTGCCCTCCTGCTGGGAGTGGTAGGTCAGGATCACCTGTAAAATCTGTGCCCGCATAGGCATAGTCCTCGACCATGAGCATCTGATCCTATAGCCATCTGAAGAATGCATCACTGAACTTCACTCTGCCCCTACTCACTTTTGTGCAAGCCATGACCTGGACCCACCTTAGCATGCGGGGGTCCCATGCTCTCAGACTTTGAAAAGTCACCTGGAGCCTCATCTGGGGGACCCGCTCAAAGAAGAAACAAGCTAAGATGGAACCAAAGCTGAATTTTTTTAGCTCTCCCTGCAGACATTTAGTCAGCTGATCCTTGAATATTGGAAGCAATGCCTCCACCCAGTTGAACATCATAGCTGTCATAGCCTCTAGGGAATATAGCATATGTGCCCTGGAATCTTGATGTACACCTTGGTTCCATGCCGCCCTCTGCATGGTGAACAAAACAATCCATAGAGCCCTGTCTGTCACTGCACTAATGGGGATTTTCTTCCCTGATGTGCCTGTACCTGGTGCGCAGTGTCGATCTATGAGCTCTCTAGTGGTAATGTCCCCGCCACGGGAACCTATCAGTGAGATAGGGGCATCTCGTCTCGATAGGCCAGTCAGGAAGTAGATGTCCTCTACCTCCACTGTAAGTATATGTGCCCCCACCTCAAAATACTGTTGTTTTGGATTCCACATTCTCAATATGTGTTCCAGTATTCTCTAGTGGGACACCATGCTTGGTGTCTGAAATAAATTTAAAAGCCCACAGTTCTGGAGTGCGGCAATACAAACCGGATTCCTTTCAGTAGCAACATCCTCGTCATCATGTGTTCTTTCCTTCCATATCACCATATTTTGGAAGCCTAGACTTGCCAAAAACATCAATGGTATGTATCAATATCATCCTTGAGTCATTGCAAATCAAAAGAATGAGTAAATTTTGTCTATATCATTTTTTAACTTCTCCATGGCCGACACCTCCTGTCCACCATATTCTTGGCGTGGTTCTTGAGTGGTACCGCCTATCCTGCAAGGGGTAGCCGCGGTGTCCACAAATTGGATTTTAGGGCTTGCCAAATGGGCCTAAAGCCCCACCAAATCCCAAAATAAAAGCTATGAAATGAAAGATGAGGGTCTTAGCTGTTACCTGCAACTAACGAGACTGAAAACAGATGGTGGAAACTCCCGGTATCAGCTGTGGAAGATTTGGCTAAAAAATGCTCCAAGTGTTCGCTGCTAGAGGTAAATAGTGAAATGTTTGATTTTTTACTATTTACTTGCCTTATATAGACATTTTTGGGTCTGAATTAGTATAGTTTTGATATTACATCATGTTTTGGTCAAAATCTATTTGTCATAATCCCTTAATGTTGATTTTGGATGCATTTAACACTTGTTTATGAGTCGTCTGCAGGTTGACTTTAGTAAAATCTTTGGAAAGTTTGTTTATGGCTTTTTCGTACTTTCACAAAACGAAAAAGGTCATTGAGCGTTTATTACGACACTTTTTCATGCTCGTTAAAATCTAGCATCAAAGTTCTGAGTCTAGTTCAATTTTCTTTCTAGGCTCGTAAAATACGACATTGTGTAAAGAAAAGTCATGGAGTCTTCTTTTCACATCTTCTTTCAGACTCCTTATACATGGAAAGATAGTCGAGTCCATTTCCAAATATTTCCAGGCTCGTAAAAAGTGACATTGTGTAAAGAATCTTCATGGAGTTCTCTTTAAACCCTTTTCAGGCTCCCTAAATACGAAAAGATTGTCGAACGATCTTGTCTTCTTCACGTTCGTTAAAGTATTTAAAGAGTCGTTCGTCCGACGGTAGGTTATCTCTTTCTCAGTTCGGACAGGACTATTTATGAGAAAGGAACACTCCATCCAATCATGACTGGAAGAGTTCTCTAAGGTATGATTTTATACTTTTTCGGGCCTTAGAGACTAAATCATACAAAGAAGGACCCCCATGGAGTCTTCTTCTGTATTTGTTCAGACTCTCTAAACATGAATGATACCGATTTTTCTTTCATTGGACTTGTTAAATTAAACATTGAGAGACCCGTTTTGGGAATGAACCCCTCCTCTCTCAGGTTTGGAAAACATATGAGACTGGAATTGTCCTCTGACAAGCTATATCGAGTGTTTGTTACCCTCTTTGAACTTGTAAAACCAAAAAGAGGCACTCATCGATCATGATGGGGGAAATGGGAAAGGGAATCATTTTGCAAATAATGGCAGTTGTTTTGTCATTACCTTTGAACATGGCACTTGTCTATACAATCATGTCGGTCAATTGGGTATTCAGCTGATCTCCGTGACGATCGACTTTCATGAGTCATGCCAATCCTTTGAGTCTTTCAAAGAATGCATTGTCCATTGTCGCATTGTGTATCTGTCCTGTCTAGTCATGCTGCCAAGTCATTTTGTCATGCCACCCGATGTTCAAAGGGGATCTGAAGAAGTCTTACCTCTACAGTATACACAATCTTTGTGTTAGTCATATGGTTACTACATTCACATCATTCTAGAACTATGTTCTGAGTTTCATGTCGTTGATGTGGGACTCATCATGGCCCTCCTTTGACAAGACTATTCCCGTCAACATCAGCTCATCATCCAGGAAACAGTCTTCGAAACAATATTTAGTACCTTGAGATCTATATGTCTTAATGACAGATTCTCTTTCTCTTGACATAGGTTCACATCATTGACCTTTGATTGACAGAATCGACTGGGTGTTCGACATTAGGACATCTATTTGCACTCAGTATATTATACTAGAGTACCTTGGGAATCATTGACATTAATGGTGATCTCCCTCGCACTTGTTAATGATTCAAATCATTGACCGATAATCAAGCGGTTTCTACCATGTTCGACTTCAGATCATTGTAATCACATGGATAGAATCGTACTTTGTGGAAGATGAGATGAAGACCCTGGGCATTTGTTTAAAAGTGCTCATTGCTTTTTCCCTGGGTTGCGATGGAGTTTTGTATATATGGCATGGATCCACATTTGTATGGTTGTGGCTATGCTCAAATTTGCATCTATATGACATAGATCTACGTTGTATGTCTGGTAGCTATGTCTAAGTTTGAGTCCTCTATCACATGGATCTATGTTGTATTCTAGTAGCCATGCTTGTTTATTCCACTCATGGATCTGCCTTGTATTGGTCTATAGCTATGAGTTTGGTTACTTGTGTCTATGAGTCAACATACCGATGTACTACAGATGCCTACTTGACTGCATACTCCAATCGAGCCGATGTTTTCATCTCCTGGCAATGACTTGTTCTCAAAGCTCTCATTTATCGTATCACTCTAAGACTCATGCTTTGGGGGGCATCCTGTTATACCAAAATCCTGTCACCATCATGTGATAAGACCTTTGACACACCTACTTGCCCTGAATCCCAGCTTCTGGAGTGAAGACTAAATGGTTTTTTATCAGTCTGTCATACAAATTCCCAGCACCGCTCATGCCCCTTTATCTAGGAGCGGTACCCCTATTCGCACCGCTTTTCATCGGTTGTCCACAAGCGGTGCCACTTCCTGTTACCCTTGGTCCATAGGCGGTTATTACCAGAACCGCTCTGTCATAGAAGGAGAAGCGCGGTACCCTGGGTAAAAAGGGAAAAATAGAAGCTTCTCGAGGCTTCTAGATGATAAGCCTCGAGATATACCTTATCCCTACTATTGTGGGTTGGTTGAGCTCGAGATCCCTCATCCTAGGATCTTAGAGGCCACCTCACCCACTAATTTCTCAACCATCTCTATCCATTAAAGCCCTATATATATGAGCTCATAGCCAGGGTTGAGAGGAGAACATTGAAGGTATTGTTATGCTCTTGGACTGATTCTTGGCCCAAGATCATTTGGAGAGAGCATAGAGATCTAGAGTCGAAGCTTTTGGGGAGGAAGAGCTGGTTTCATGGAGATGCATGTCAACACTAAGGCTTGGTTGTAAACTTCTTCATATTTCTAATGCAAGTTGATTTTCTGTCCCATATATATTGTTGATGTTTGATTTCAGATATATATTGCTAGATTTCTTCGTCACTAGCATAGATTAGTAGATCATATTCTGGTTGCTTTGATCTATTTCGTGTTGAACTCTTTTGCAGGTATACAGGTGAACTATCAAAGCCTTGCATTCCAGATATCTACAGCGTCTAGGGAGAGTTATCAACCTCGGTGATCTATTTGTTCTGGATCTGAACCATTCAGACCAACGGAACACCTTGCTGTCCGCAGGAGGTGAAATATTCTGATCAACACCAAGGTCAGTTGAGTTGAGTTTGTGACTATTCAAGCTCAGTTGGGAGGCATTTGCATTCAATTCTAGTCCTCTACATTCAGTTAGTGCTAGGTTTTCATGCATTCATGTAGGAGAGGCGCATTCCTCACCTACCATAGTCAGTTAAGATTAGTTAACATTGAATTAGAAACTTGATTTGTGTTTTAGAACTCCGATGAACTTCGATAATGATTTAGACAAGGTCAGTTAACCATTCAGTCCTCTAATAATGATTTAGACAAGGTCAGTTAACCATTCAGTCCTCTAATAATGATTTAGACAAGGTCAATTAACCATTCAGTCAAGTAGAGGCTAATCAATTCGAATTTCCTCACATGGATTCGAATTGATTGTGGCTATTTATCCATTGTACTTCATTGTAATTATTATCTAATTACTTTTGATTAATGAAAGCATTCATAGTTGCAAGCCATTTTTACACTGTTTCATTCTTCAATTACTGAGTAAATTGTGTGATCTAGTCTTATGAGTTGTGGGTTGATCCATATATTTATGTGCTCAATTTAATACCTTTTTCATGTTGGATGTAGGTCAACATGTTTGTACAATGCCAAATATTTTTCATGTTCGATGTACATATCTGCAATGCCAGTCCTTTTTCATATTGGATTCCTTCACATGATCAGGCATGTTTCATACTGAGTGTGGATCTCTGCAGTGCTAGTTATTTTTCATACTAGATGCCTTCATAGGGTCAGTATTATTTCATTATTAATGCATATCTATGCAATTCCATTCCTTTTTCATACTAGATTCCTTTGCAGGTTCAGTGTTATTTTGTATTGAATGTGTATCTCTACAATTCCATTCCTTTTTCATATTGGATGCCTTCACAAGGTTAGTCATGTTTCATATTGAATGTGGATCTCTATAGTGCTAGTACTTTTTCATACTAGATGCAGGCCTATCTCCAACTATGACTTCAACATATATAGAGCTAGTCCTTTTTTATACTTGATGTAGGCATAGCTCCAAATAGGACTTCAACATCTATAGAGCTAGTCCTTTTTCATACTGAATGTAGGCCTATCTCCAACTAGGACTTCAACATCTACAGAGCTAGTCTTTTTTCATATTGGATGTAAGAAACCACTAGGACTCATCACTCTCTCTTACAATGGACACCGATTAACACCACTCCAAGATTATCCATGAAGTACTCAAACTTACTCTCACCAGAGGCTTGGTCAAGACATTTTATATCTTCTCATCTATCATGACATACTGGAGCTTCACTGCTCCTCTCTACACCATATATTGGATATAATGATACTTGATATCGATATAATTTAACTTGTCATGGAACATTGGTTTATTGAACAACTTCACAAAACTATGGTTGTCACAAAAGATACAAGTCACCTCTAACTCAAGATCAAACAAATTTGACAGTAGCTTCTACATCCATACTACCTTACAACTAGTCGAATAGGATGCAAGTTGTTCTTCCTCGATTGTATTCAGTGCCACACTCGATTGCTTCCTACTAAAACATGAGTTCACCCTCAATCCCAAATTGAAGAAGCATCCAGAAGTTCTATTTATGTCTATGAAACTCCCTGCCCAATCCAAATCAACATAATCATGCAGGTTAATATTTTGATCCATGGCATACCTGAGCCCATACTCAATTGTAACCTTTAGGTACCTCAATACATGTTTTACAACAACTACGTGAACACATCTCAGATATGTTATAAATCGGCTCAATGTGTTCATAGCAAATCATATGTCAGGCCTCGTGTTCATTAATACATTAATGAACCAATCATATTTTTCCATGTTATGGAATCAATTGTATTTAAAGCAACATAACATAATAGCTTTAAGTTTGATTTCATGTGGCAATGGCGTTGCAATCCAACATTTCAAACCTCTTCAGAATATCCATTGCATATTTTGCTTGACCAAGGAATATCCCATTTGAACTCTGCCACACCTCCATACCTAATAAGTAATGCATCATCCCCAAGTCCTTTATCTCGAACTCTGCAGTAAGTCTCCTATTTGGATTTGCAATGAGCTCATCCTCAGGTGTTAGGAATAGGTCATCTACATAGAGTAGGAGTATCACTGGTTTTCCTTCCTCAACCTTCATGGCTCCCAGTTTTGGCTATATCCTAACTACATTTTAAATATGGAACCAAGAATTTTTATCCAGTTTTCTCTATGTTTATCATTTGTTTTGGCTTCATTTATATAAACTTTGAAGACTACACTACGAAGCCTTTGATAAGGTACTTTTTATTATCATTTCACCTATTTCATTCATTTTTAAAAGGAAATTCAAAGGTCATATCTAACAAACAATTGCTTGGTATATAATTTTTTTTGTTTAATATGCATATTTATCACTCTTCTTTTCCTGATCGATCCTGCACCTAATCCAACACATGTTCTGGCACCCTCAGCACATAGTATCCCTGGTTCAGATGTTTGGGGGATTCTTTTGTCCAAACCCACACATGGGTTTTGTGCTTGGTTGTTTTGATATGGATTGTGAGCTACTAGCTATTTCTCAACTTCCAAGTTCTCTCTAGAAGTTGCGTCCACAATCTCAAGCAATATGGCAGTGGTGTTTCCCGTCATCTCTCCGGGAAGCAAAATTCGAGGTCAATTTCTGAGCAATCCATGAGGAATCTAGTGAAACCATTCGAAACCCACTTCCCAAATATGGTCATTTACCTTTAACCATGGGAATATTGTCAAATTTCTTAACATATCTAGAGAATATCATGTCCGAATAGATGTAATTTTAATAGAATTAGGGTTGTAGTCGGTTTTGTAAAATTAATATTTTGTTGAACAGGTTGCTGAGTTGGAGGACGAATATTAACCATTCCTCCATTGAATTTATGCATAAAATGTCCTCTTCAGGTTAGATGAGAGGAGACATATGGAAATGATGTAAAACTTTGATTCAAACTGTTAATCCAATTATTTGTTCGTTTTAAGTTTTAAGCTCAGGTTTGACAACGTTTGAAGGGGGCCACATTCATCCACTGTGTGTGTTCATGCGTTTTGGTTAGTAAGTGTGTTTTTTTATATTAATATTATTCAAACCCTTTCCATATCGTTTTTTTATCATACTATTTCCTGTGAATACATTTATCTTTAGCTTTAAATATGCAATTTTATGGATATGAATGTAGAACGACAACTTAAACAAATTTCTTTCCTATATAAGGACTGCAGAACAGGGTAGTGTGTTTATATATTTATCTGGTTCATTTCTTATGCATCGATATGATCACAATAGATTTAGCCTTCCTGTATATCTCGTCTTCTATATCACTTGTATTTTGATTTCAATAATTTAGCATAATAATTCTCAAGAGCATTTCCATATTTTAAGTTCTTTTCGATATTCAAGCAAATTATATAGTATATTTAGTTGGATAGGAATAGAAGCGTTTCCATATCTAATTTTATTTTTCCTTTGTATATTATGTTGTATATTTAGTTGGATGCACCTCTGGCCAGAATATATGTAGTGTAACAATTTTGGCATTCAATGGCAGTGTATGTGTTAAGTTTATTTCATCAACTTAGTAAAAGCATAGATCAATTGGTGATTTATTCTTAGATTTGAAATTAGGAGTTACTGTATAACTTAGTGTTTTCTTTGAGGATAGTTATTTTAGAAATCATTGTCATTTCATAATAGTTGTGTTAAAAAGATAGTCCATTTATGTTCAGTTTGAAAGCAGTAGTGATGAATTGTGATTAACATTCTTGTTACAATAGCCTTTGGATTCATAAGTTGTTTCTTCATTTTTCAAGATAGGTTGTCATACTATCCAGGACACTTCAAATGATTGAGTTGATTTATTATAAGAATAATATTGTGTTGAACTATCCTTTGGTTGTTTAAATCATTGGACTATTTTAATTTTCAATACTGGAATAGCCTTAGATTCTCTGCATTAGGAAGCTAAGATTGGAATTAGTTATGTTATCTAGTATGTGAGATTTGAGGTAACTAGAAGTAGATGAAGTGTTAATTGTAGAGTTGTTTTTGGTTTATAAACATAGGAACTCTTCTAGATTGATTCAAATAAGTTAGAACTTGGATTGATGCATGAATGCTTTTGTAAATTAGATTTTAATATCTCTTTTTGCTTAGTGAATGAATGAATAAATTAGTTCTATGATTTCCTTTTGGCATTAACAGAAGTTGATTCTCAATAAATTAGATTAGGTTAGAATCATCTCATAGCTCTTTGAAATTATCATAGTAATTTATCCCTATATTATCTTACCCTATACATACAGTGTAGCAACTCGAAGTTTACCTACCTTGGTCGATAATTAAATTGAAGGCGAATTAATTCATTATATATTTTTCCTGACATACCTTGAAGTAGAGGTTTGAATTTTCTTCACTCTTGGTATAGCCCAATCTCGTTAGAAAACTATCCATCATGTCATACCACGTCCTGGGTTCCTACTTCAAGTCATACAAGGCCTTCTTCAATTTGCGCACATGAGTCTACTTGTCATGTGTCTCGAATCCAAGTGGTTGATCCACATACACTTCCTCTTCTACTACACCATTTAAGAAAGCTATCTTAAAGTTCATTTGGTGTATCATCCATTTCATTACCACAGCTATGGATATTACTGATCTGATGGAAGTGTATCTCGCTATTGGTGCAAATTTCTCCTTATAATCAATGCCTTCTTTCAGGGAGAAGCCTTGTGCTACAAATCTTGCCTTATATTTTTCTATGCTTCTGTTTGTTGCTTGCTTGATCTTGTAGATCCATTTGGAAGACACTACAGACTTCATTTCTGGTCTCAAAACCACCTACCAAACGTCATTCTCTATGATCGACTGATACTCTTCAATCATGGCATCCTTCCCTGTTTTATTTTCTGATTCCTCCTCATATTTGGAAGGTTATTCATTAATGATATCACGTAATAATACTACGTAGATGGAGTGTGTATGAGTCCTCTTTCTTTCTCTAGAAATCTCATTTGGAGCACCATACCTCCCAGTATCTTGGATGATCTCTCATGCCAAGTTGGACTTATCTTGTAGGATTTCTTCTCATAAGGTTGATCTGCAGGCCTTTGTGGTTCTGTCATGTCATGGTATTCATGGTATTCTTGAATCACTTCTTCCATAACAATTTCTTTGGTTTTAGGAGCTTTGGGTTCTTCATTTTCTTCCGATGTGGAATTGTCTTGATTTATTGTAGGCTAAGTCTTCATCAAAAGTTACATATCGGCTAGTCTCGATCTTCTTGAATCTTGGGTTCAAGTATATTCAGTATGCTTTTGATGTATCATTGTACCCGATGAATATTCCCTTCTTTCCTAAAGAGTCTAGCTTTGTCCTCTTTGATTTTGGAATGTGTATGTACACAGGGCAGCGAAATATTTTGAGATGGATGTCATCTGGTTTCTCTCCTGAGAACGCTTCTTCTAGAGTCTTGTTATCTAAGACACTGTGAGGTGTTCTATTAAATACATACACAGTTGTTCTTATTGCTTCTGCCCATATATGCATTGGAACGTCTTGGTCATAAAGCATTTCCTTTGCTACTTACATTATCATTTTGTTCTTCCTTTCCACAATTCCATTTTGTTGATGATTGTATGGAGTTCTCAACTCCCTCTTAATCCCAGATCCTTTACATCGTTCCTTGAATTATTCTAAAGTGAACTCACTGCCAGTGTCTAATTGTAAATTCTTGATCTTCTTGTAAGTGTGGTTCTCTATGAAGGCCTTGAACTCTTTGAACTTGTTGAAAACTTCGACTTTGTTTTTCAAGAAATAAATCCTTTTTTAATGAGAATAATCGTCTATAAAAGAAACATACTATGCATAGCCGCTTAAGGAGTTGGAAGACATGTGGTTGCATACATCTAAGTGGATTATTTCCAGCATCTCTTTTGATTTGATTTCACTACTTGGAAATGGTTTCTTTGTATTCTTTCCTTTCGTACATATTTCACAAATTCCTTCAATATTTCCTTGAATCGGAGGTAGATTTGATATTGCCTTGCTTGCAAATGGTAGTGCTCTATAGTGTACATGTGCAATTCTTCAGTGCCATAATTCACTTGGTTCCATAGTATCATGAACCAAGGCTTGTTTTGGTTGTCCCTTCAATTTGTACAGGCATATCTCTTGCTCTCCAATATTGTTGCATCATTTATTGTCTTGCCTCTTAGCCACATGAGTACTTTCCCATCAACAAATACTAGACAAAATCCTTTAGCATCTAAGGATGAGATGGAGAGGAGCTTTTTCTTTAAACCTGGTACATATATAGAATCCTTCATCTTCATTGATTTTCCTAAATCCAACTTGTAAGAATCTTCTCCACTCCCTTTTATGGGGTACTGGTAGTCATCTCAAAGTTTCACCTTGTGAGGTGACTCATGTTCTGACAAGTTGATAAAATATTCTTTATATCTTGTCATGTTCTTGAAATCTCCACTATCCACAATCTAATCATTACTTCCATGGGTGACAATATCTGTAAGAGTTGAGATCAAAAAATATTATTCATCACTTAAAAACTATTCTCTTGTTCTTTTGTTTGTTGGTTCATCATCTTCAATAGTATGTGCATGATGCCTCTTCTTCTTGTTGACCTTAGTGGATCCTTTGTTTCTAGGACAATGTTTTGCAAAGTGGCCTTTTTCACCCCATGTGAAACATCTTATATTGGAGTAGTTGCTTTGTGGTCTAAGATTCTTTTGGAATCTTTTGGGCCTTCTGTGAGGGTGATCCTCCCTCTTTCTTTGATCCTTCTTAGCATGAGAAGCAAGGTATTGGTCATCATCAAATCCAAATATTTTATTCCCTTTATGTTATTTGATCCTCTTCTTAAGTGCATTCTTCTCACAATCTTTTGAACTTGATAAGATTATTTTTGGCGCATATTCCTTGAATGACCCATGATCTTGGGAGAACATTCAAGGTGGTCATCATGATCTATCCTTCCTTGAAATTTCCTTAAATTGCTTCTAGTTACTCCTTGATTTGAGAAACCCTTTTGAAATAAGATTGGATGGTTCTAAGTGTTGGATATTCACATTGTTGAGTTGATTCCTCAAGGTCATCTTCTGGTTGATGTTATTTCTTTCAAATAGTTTGATCAATGCAACAAACATTTGCTTGGGGGTATTTAGTGATGAGAAATGATGGATGAGATGATCTTTTATTGAGTCTTCAATTATCATCTTGGCTCTTATCATGTTTTTCTTGTGAGTATCCTTGGCATCATCTCCCTCTGGTTTTGGAACTTCCTTGGAGATATACTTGTCTAGGTCATTCTCTTCTAGGATAAGAGAAATTATATACTTCCATGCTTGAATGGTGTCATACCCTTCAAGTGTATCCTCATGCTTGTTATGATTCATCATCTTGATTTGAGAAGCTCAAATGGAAATAAATAGGAAATAGATCTTAACAATTTGAGATGCCCAAACTGCTTCTTGACCTGCCTAAACTAGTGTTTCACAAAGAAACCTTAATTTTTCAAACTTGGAGTCATGAAATTTTGTTTGGATAGAAAGTTGTGCCTCCTTAAGGTGAGTTTCCTAGTGAGTTCCTTTTCCAAAATATGTGGAGGGAAGCTTCAAAATCTTAATTCACTAGTTCCTTCCTGCAGTGTCCTATAGTAAAAAATTGAAACTTCTTCAAACTCAAATCTTTCTCCACCAAAGATGCACCTCCTTCGGGTGAGTTATCCTAGCCCTCTTTTTTGGAAAGCTTGTGGAGAGAAGTGTCAAATCTTGGAAACCCTAGTTTCTGCAATGGCACAGTGCCTTCTTTCAGGGTGGCTCTGATACCATGTTAGAGTTTTCACTTTAATTCAAACATGTTAGATGTATAATCTAATGCAATTGGATCACCAAAAGATAGACAAGCACAACACAAAATATATACACAAATATTTTATCCTAGGAAACCACAAGGGCTAAAACCAAACAACGTCTTATGTATGGATTCATCACTTAGTACAATGTTAGACAAAGATAGAAAACTCAAAGATAAGATGTCCACTGCTGCTTCTTCTTCTTCTTCACTAGTGAACTTGTATTTCTCACTCTAGGAGAGAACTCACTTGCACTTGTTGTGTCCAAATGAGGGAGGGTGCCTCCCTATTTATATTCCTTAGTTGGGTGACTTTTTAGTCCAATGGGGATGACTTCTAGAACTTACTAGGACGAATTCTCCTAGGAAGACTCAAAAATACATTTTACATTATTCTTTTGGGGACTATTGCCCTGACTTGCAATGGAGGTCTTACCTCGACTCTTACATGACCAACTACATTAATGGCATCTCTTATCGGAGGGAAAACATCCATGAAAGGAGGTACAATAAAAGTATAACAAAATATAATAATAATACAAGTAATACAATGAAGAATATCTTCTAAAGTTACATTATCGACAACATACATAGGGGTAGACTGAATCCATAGGAATTATCTCCCACCTTCTTCAAAACATCAAAAGGACCAACTGTAATGCCTTGATATTATTACCAGGACATTGTAGTCATTCCTTATTTGAGCACAACCAAATTATGTCTCCCACCTTGAAATTTTGCCAACCCTGTGTTGATCATATCTAAATTTGTACTTTCGTTGTGACTTCATCAATGTCTCGTTTACTTGAAAATGGATTTTCCTAATCTTATCAATGGATTTTTCATCTCCTAATGCTTCACCAATGGTGTCTTCCATCACTCCCCCTTTCTGTCCATAAACAAAATGTAGAGGTGAAGGTAACAGATATCCAAAATAGGTTTCAAGGGGGAACTTTCTAATAGAAGTGTGGGTTTCTCTGTTATAAGAGTGTTGAATGTAGATTTGATTGTCATCCCAAGTATTCATATCCTTTTGATTGTAACCCCTCAAAAGATGCACCAAATTCATGTGGACTACTTTTGTTTCCCAACTGTTTGTGGATGGAATGTTGTAGTGATATTAAATGATATCACGATATGCAAAAGTTATCATGATATTTTTACAAAATTCCATATTAAATGTTTTTATTTTTACTCTTTTGTGTTTAAGAAATAAAACTAAATTTATGTCTAATTCATGGGAAAATGTAAATGAAAATTAAAAATTATGACTTTTTTTTTCATTTAAAAAAATTAGTTTAATAATTTATTTTTTTTGAGAAACTTTATAATATATAATTTAGTTAATTTAATTAATATGAAATCAAAGCATATTTACTTGCAAATAAATATATTTATGTATGCTTCCAACCATTGTGTGCATAATTTTGGAATAACTTTATAAGATATAACGTAATTAATGTGAAATCAATAGTTTGTATTTGCAAATAAAACTATTTAATTAATTTAACTATGTATGCATCCACATTTTTCAACCATAGTGTGTCACGATTTTTGGATTTTTTTTTTTGTAAGTAGGAAAGATATATTATAGTACAAAAAGATGTTACAATAGGAAGATATACAAGGGGTATTTGAAAAATGACCCCTACCGGGACCGAGACACGGCTTGTTAAGGCCTACCTTGCCTGTCAAAAAATGAACATGGCTTCAACCAGTCACATAACTAAGACGACATACAATGTGGGAACCTCTAGAGATGGTTCCCACCAAAAAATAAAGCAGAAACTAACATAGACATTAGACATAGATTGCTATCCTCCTGAAACTTAACAAAGCTAGCTGCACCGAAGCGAGCCATAAAACTGATATCAACATATATCAGAAAAACAATGAGACAAATGTCCCCCGCCAAAGAGCCCTGCCTTAACTTATGGCTTCCATGTTGGGATCTTGGAACTGATCCTCACAAGGAGCCAGAACAGTGCTTACTGGCGAATTGACCGGGGTATTCACCGGGGTGGTTGCGCCAAACCTTGGACTAACCAGCATATCCTGAGCAATCTGTTCTAGGAGATGGAAACCCGCAACACTCTCCTGCTGCCCACGACGAATGATGTCCAAAGCGTCTTGGATTCCTTGGGCAGTCTGAATCTTTTCCTGGATGTCCCGGGCTAACAAGATGTGAGCGGTCCAGAGGGGGTTGGGCAACAATGGACGACCCATCATGGCCTCAAACTCCCAAAGGAGGTCAATTTCTAGAATGGCAATGAACGCCTCTATAGCCGTAGGCGTCTCTGCCATGTATTGATCACCCCAATTGAAGGGTTCCGCTATTGAATCATCACTTCTTGAAGGCGTAGAGTCATTCATGGCACTAGGGGAAGCCTCACTGTGTCTTTCTCCCCTATTGGTACCTCTCACTCAATTTCGGGCCCTCCAATAGCCTAGCATGGTGAATGCACACAAGCGAACACTAGGCAACCAAAGAAACAGAAACACCACCTTGTTTGGTTCCTTACTCTCCTCAGTGCCTAAATTTATAGAGTACTTCTCCTCCAAGTTCTCCCATCCACAGACATTCCCCTTAACTTTGCGTGTGCTCACCATAATTCGATGCCATTCCTCCCACTTCATCAGATCTCTCACCATGTGCGACTGATTCGCCGCCTTAAGCTTCACAGGGGGCCAAATGATACATACATCCACCATATTTACCAATCCTCACCTCAAACGTGAACTTAGTACTCTTGATCTTATAGGCTCGTGCTCTCCTCCACTCTTCCCACGGATCGAAAAGCAAAGAGCCACTGCCCACGGATATAAAGCAGATCCCAGATCCCACTATCGACTTGACCTTTTGCTACCCCCACGTGCTCCGTACCTTTGCTGGGTGTTTAGGCATGCATCACTCTAGCCCCATCTGGTGATCGAGAACTTTCCAGACTTACCATATTAGCCACCATGACATTCGAGGGCCCGCTACGTGGTGTCGGCACACCGCCCATATGTCTTCCCATTAAATATTGATGAAACCTATCATTCTCATGCATCGGGAGGGAGTGAATTAGGGGGATGTATGAGTTACAACTGCCATCCTTATTGTCCTCTGCCAGCTTCAAGCATCGTTTCCAAATGGTCTGGTTATTTCCTCTATCATCGCTTTTCTCTACATGGAAAGATATGCTGCTTGCCACTCCTACATTCGCCATGACATCTGCCACCTCGTTACCCTCTCATTTAACATGCGAAAATAGGATGGCTTCCTGGCCCATGAGAGTTTTCCTGAGAGTGCTTAAACGACCCTCCCATCTCTAGTTCTTTGAGATTTGGGCCGTTGAGGCTCCCGATTGAAGCTGACGTGCTAAATTAATAATGATCTGAGAGTCCCCCTCCGCCACCAGAGGAGTTTTCCTAGTTTGCAACGCCCATTTCAAACCATTGATAAGGCCTTCGAGCTCAGCCATGATGTTAGTGTTGCTTCCTATGGATCCTCGAAACAAACTGAGAATGTCTCCCTTCGAATTCCTAATAGCACCCTCATATCCTGCGGGACTAGGGTTACCTTTAGCCACTCCATCAACATTGAGTTTAAAAGACCTAGCTGGAGGTGTAGACCAGGAATTCAGGATAGAAATGGGTGTTGGAACTGATCGAGAAATTGAATTGTTGGGAGGTCATTCCCCAATCCCTAAATCATACAGAATAATTCGTTCATTTGCTTCAGTAGAAAATTCCTCCTACGTCCATTGTTGTAGAGATATAGTTTCTTTCAAATGAGCTTCTATAGAGTTCCATATTTCCCCTTTTTTTCTTGATTTGTTTTCATAGGTCTGTATGTTTCAGGTTTTCCATATTTCCCATAAGGTGAATCTAGGCAGAAGCTCCCATAGGAGGTTCACTATTATGTTCTTAAAACCATTCATAGGACAATCTGCTATGGTGATGTTTGGCCGTCCTCTATGACGGTGGTTTATTTTGAAAATTGCTACCCCTTTCTCCCATATTGAGTCTTCTACTTTGCATTCATCTAGTAGGTGATTTATGGTTTCATTGTTCTCCTCGCACATGCAGCACCAAGACGGACCATAGAATCCTTTGATTTGTAGGTTATCCCATATTAGGATACAGTGTTTAATCACCAGCCAATAGAAAATAGAGACCTTTCACCACCATCCTCCAGTCCAAATTTTCCCCCACTTGCCTTCAGGATCTAAGTTCTGAGTCCCTGTAAGCAACCCTAAGGCTTTTTTGGGTTAAAATTACCTGAATTATCATACCCTCATTTGAGCTTATCTGGATCCTCGTTCTTGGCTATTCTTTTATCATAGAGCTCCGACAGAAAATATTTGATATCTTCCCCAGGTGCTTTGGCTTGCCACCAACTCCTTTCCTTCCATGTCCAGAAAAGCTAGTCCTTGTTGCGAGTATCCCAGAAATCCACCACCTTTCCATGGGAGTTATTCTGGAGAAAGGTGCTTAGAATTGGGGACTCGTCCCTACAAGAAATCACCGGTTCCTGGTTCAGAGCTTCACTTGCAAATCTAGTATTTTGGCCATTCCTCACTTCCCAGAAACTGTGCTTTTGAATCAATCCCTTGTTTTCCTGGGCAATCTTCCATATGCTGGAGCCTGGGAGATTTTCTCCGTATCAAACCAGGGAATGCTTGTGCCATTGGGGGGCATATTTCAAGTGCCACAGTTTGGCCCATGGCTCCTCCGCATAATTAACCCATCACCACCAAATTTTTGCGCTCATAACTTTATTATTGTCAAGAGGGTCTCTAAGCCCCAATCCCCCAATAGGTTTCGGGGTGCAAATGGTTTGCCAATCCACAAGAGGCCACTTTTTGTTTCCTTCTGTTCCTCCCTATAGGAAGTTCCTCTGAAAGTTCCTAATTTGTTTTATAATAGATTTTGGAGCTGCCAGCACTGAGAAGAGATAAATGGGCATAGCCTGAAGAACGGATTTTACCAGGATTAGTCTGCTCGGGAAATTGAGGGCTCTGTAAGTCCATAGATTGAGGTTTTTGTTAATTTTTTCAACCAATTCTTTCCAAGATATTTGTTTGATAGTCGATTCTTCCATAGGTGCTCCTAGATACTTTGAGGGGAGGCTGCCTTCCGAGAACTCCAAGATTTTGAGTACATTTCTCTTGGTGATCCACGGGGTATTGAAGAAGTAAGTCTGAGATTTTTCCTTGTTGATTTCTAAGCCGCTAGCTTCCAGAAAAGCATTCAAACACTCTTTAATTCCCCTGGCCTCATGAACCGAGGAGGGGCCCATAAGCATATTATCATCCAGAAACTGTTGATGGGTTTGTGGGTCCATCCCAGTTGTTAGAGATAATCTTTGAATTATGTTCGCTACTCTCCTATTTTTGAGCATCCTTCCTAGTCCCTCCACCGCAATGATGAAGAGGAAGGGAGATAGGGGATCCCCCTATCTAATGCCTCGATACGCATTGAAGGGACTCGAGGGGGACCCACTGACCAAGATTGAGAAGAAAGCAGAGGAGACCATATTCATGACCCAATTAGTCCACTCCTCCGTGAAGCCAAAAGATTTAAGAAGAATTGCCAGTTCAATTTTAGGAGCATACCTGGATTCTTCGTAGCTTTAAGAGAATGGATAGTTTCATGGACCAGAATAATGCCATCCAGAATTTGCCTTCCTTCTACAAACGCTGCTTGCTCCAGAGAGATAATGATAGGAAAGAGGGGTTTAAGACAATTTGCAATTACCTTGGAAATGATTTTGTAGATGAAATTACACAGGGAAATAGGTCTTCATTTTCTTGGATCCTCTGTTCCACTTTATTTTGGAATGAGAGTTAAGAAAGTACAGTTGAGAGCTTTGAGAATAATCTTAGATTTCCTAGAGTCCTCCACCAAGGCCCAGATTTATTCCTTTAGCCATTCCCAACCAGCGTGGAAGAAATTCGTGGTGAATCCATCCGGTCACGGGGCTTTATCTTTTGCCATTTGTTTAACAACAATCTCTACCTCCATCATCTTAATGGATTTTCCCAAAATTTGATTATGGTCATTCGTGATAATTTTAGGAATATGGCTTAACACTTCTCTTTGGGATTCCTCCCTATCTCTGTCTGGTTCCTATAGGAGCTTGGCAAAATAAGAGTTCAGGGTAGTTTCAAGCTCTTCTTGAGATTCGGCTATGCTCCCATCCTCCTTCTTAAGTCTATCCATCCGGTTACCCTATCTATGTTGAATGGCAGCTTTGTGGAAAAAACTATTATTACGTTCTCCTTCCTGGAGCCATTTGATTCTGGCCTTCTGGTTCCAGTAGACTTCCTCTTGTTGTTCTTTGTGGCTGAATTCCTGCAACAGTAACTTTTCCTGAATCCCCTGTTCTTCTGAGTATTCGTTGTTCATCACTTGAGATTGGTTTAGCTTGATTTTGTTCTCTAAGGATTGTTTTTCTTGGAATATATTGCCGAACGACTCCTTATTCCATTTCTTGATGTGGCCTTTAAGGACTTTAAGTTTTTGTTGGAATTTATACATTCGAGTGCCTCTGATTGGTGGGGAGCTCTCTCACCATTCCTTGAGTTTCTTGTGGAAGTCTGGTTTGAGAAGCCAAAATTTCTCAAATCTAAATGGTCTACGAGGGTTAACTCTGACATTTTCCCATTCTAGACTACTGGGCTAGTGATCCGAACCTACCGCTGGCAGAACCACTGCTTTAAGGTCAACCCCTGCTATCATGACCGATTCTGAGAGCAGAAATCTATCAAGTTTGTAGGCTATCCCTCTATCTCCCATTTGTTTATTGTTCCAAGTGAATATGCCATTGGAGGTTATGACATCTATCAGATTAAGGTCATTAATAATAGCATTAAAGTGATTGCTAGCAGAGTTTAGGTTCCGTATACCACCTTTTTTTATGTCAAGGTTCCTGATTAGATTGAAGTTGCCCCCCAAAATCCAGGCTTTGTCCTCGACTAGGGATTTTATGTCGGAAATCAAATCCAGAAAATATGGCTTCTGTTCAGCCCTCGGGGGGCCATAGACATTGGAAATGACTCCTCTTACTCTGGTACCAATGATATGGAAATAGGAATAGCTAGGAATCCTGATAAATGTACCTCTCGAGGATACCATAGGATGCCCAAACCACCTGCCGCCCCTATTGTGTCTAAAGCTACAGATTCACATCCCTTCCATACTTTCCAGGCGATACTAGAAAGTTCTTCTCCCTTTCATTTTGTTTCTTGCAGAAAAACTATCCCTGACTTATCTTTCTCAATCCTTCTTCTAAGAAGGCGAGTTTTAAGAGCACTCTTACAACCTCTAATATTCCAAGTTGTAATCTACATCAAGAATAGATTAACTAGAGGGAGATAGGGCTACATCTATTGTTGGATACTGCTCTGAAGCCACCAATTGTTCTCCTATTGCTTTGATTCTTTGAACATTCCTAGGTCTTCCCCTCTTTTCTTTTTTCTAGTTTTTCTTACTGTCAGTGACTTTGAGGGATTCAACAACTACCCCAAGGGAACTTGATTTTTTGTCTTGAATAATCGCTGTCTCTAGTAGGGAAACATGCTCGGGGGGAATTTGGGATGGGTCTTTATCAGAACAAGCAGCTTCCAGATTGTCTAGAACTAGGTCACCTATTTCCATATCTTCTGAGACAAATTCCATTGTCCATGAGTCTTTCTTGGCCTCCTCTTGATGGCTCTGGATAAGAGGTTTCGGGTTGGTTTTTGCTTTTTCTTGTTTCTTTTTTGCGGTTTTATCTTTCTCATTTCCTTAGTTCTCTTTGTCCTGTTCCCTTTGTTGTTCTACTTGGAGTTTATCCTTCGCCATGCCTGCCTGTTTCTCGGCGTTGCAATTTGTTTGATCTTCATGGAGGGTCTCAAATCGGTTCTGGGTCTGCACTCTTTTGTTTACTTCTGGCCCTGAAGTCTTCCTTGCTTGCCATTTCTTGTTTTGAATTTTAGTAAACCCCTCCGCATCCTAGTTGTCTTGGTCTTTCTTCCCCCCAGGTCTTCTATTTTGGGGGAAATCTTTGAACAGATGGCCATGCTCGTGGCATCTTCTGCAGCGAAAATGAATCTGTTCATAATCTATGGCCTGAAACCATTCCTCATCTTCCCAGGTTAGCTCTATTCCATCTGGTAGATCTCTAGAGATGTCAAGGTAGATACATATTCTGGCATATGATATATATTTTCTTTGTCTAGTTTGCTCTGAGACTTTGATAAAGTTCCCTAGAGTGTTCCCGATGTCCATCAATATTTCTTCCTTCCAGTATTCCGTTGGGAGGGAATACATTCTTATCCATACATGTGCTATCGTCAGGTTTTCTTTGTCAGGGTCGAATCTCTCTTTCCATGGCCTTAAAAAGAGGCCTGCCGAACTGTAGAAGTAGGGGCCATTCTCAAATATTTTCGTTCTGTCCTCTTCATTAAAGAATATTATAGTGAAGAACCCTTTAGCTCCCAGTTGAAGGTCGTAGTGTCCTTGGGGTTTCCACATTGTGTTGATCCACTAGACTAGGGTCTTTTCTGTGGGCCAGATCCCAACAAATTTTCCTATGAGCGCCCTCTCTTTCATGTATTGAATATCCTCCCTGACACTTTCAGATTTGATCTGTAGTCTTGGCACAGTCTTGGATTTTGGGACACATTGTCTCATCCTTCGTATGCCCTGATTATTTGTTTCTTCCTTTCTGATTCTGCTGCAGCCTTCCCCATCCTTGGCGTTATAGCAGCACTGATTACTCCTTTTCCTTTTTCATTTTCTTTTCCCAAGATAACAGATTCTGCCTCTACTGTTTCATTCCTTCCACAGTCCTAGCTCTCCCCCTGAGGAGGAGCAGTAACCATCTTGAAAGGTCTTTTTGGAACGTCACCGACTTGCCTTACCACCGTGAATCTTTCCTCCTACGACCCCCAACCCCTGCCTTCAATTAAGTTGCAAAGCCATTCCCCGAATGATCTATGTGCATACTTCACTATTTTTGGAATATTACTATGCAGAAGATTAGCTAAATATTTTGTTCTTTTAAGTTAGATTTATGTTTCATTAATGAGAGAATGTGATTGAAATTTAAAAACTTTTTTTTTTAATTTAAAGAAAATACTTTAATAACTTGTTTTTTATAAGAAATTTTATAAGTTAATTTAATTAATATGAAATCAAAGCTTTTTGCTTTTAGATTTGCAAATAAAAAATATACTCATTACTTTGTTAATGAAAATATACTCATTACGTTGTTAATGAGTAATGAAAATATACACCTATATAAATATTTAATAGTTTAAATTATAAAATTTATTATTAATTCATCAAAATATATAATCATACAAATATTATATAATTTAAATTATAAAAATAAACATTTATTATTAATTTGAATAAGATTAGTTTACCCACCATCAATTATGGGAAAATAATGGCACTCAATAAATAGCATTGGACTAAATGATCTACACAAAAAATCCAAATGGTGGCATCTTGTCGAAATACTTCATTTCACGATTTACAAATTGTGTGAATGGTAGTTATCATGGTAGTTCACATCATTTTTTTCTTATGTTTTAAGAAACTTTTTTATTTTTATTATAAATTTAAAATATTTAATAAATATTGATAAAATATAGTTATCATGGTAGTTCACATCATTTTTTTCTTATTTTTTAAGAAACTTTTTTATTTTTATTATAAATTTAAAATATTTAATAAATATTGATAAAATAATAAATTTATGGTATATAAATATTTTATAAATTATTATATAAAATTTAAAATTATGGAAATTTGTATTTTTGTTTGAAATTTAGTAAGAATGATTTTGATTTAATAGAATTGTATATGTTAAAAATTTACATTGTAAAATTAAATTTATTTTTACATTAAAAATAATGATTTTAATAGTTTAAATTTACAATTTCAATAAAGATTTAAATATCAAAAGTGCAACATAATCTTCTTCAAATATGATTAATAAAATTTCTATTAAAAACATAATTAATTAAATGAAAAATAAAAATCAAATATCATTTAAGAAATATGATTAATAGAGTAAAAAATAAAAATAAAATCTCATTTAAGAAATATGATCAATAAAATGAAAAATAAAAATCAAATATTATTTAAGAAATATAATTAATAGAGTGAAAAATAAAAATAAAATATCATTTAAGATATATACACTCATTAATTACGTATTTCTTTTTCTTTTTACAATATTGACTAAGTATTCCCACATCTTAAAGATGGGTCTAGTGGATTATGATATGCTTTAAGAATGTGTTCACATTAGGGATGTATCCAAGAAATTTCAATGCAATGTGTAGAAGGGCTATCATTAGATAATAGTGGTGTACATGGGAATGGAAAATATTGAAGCTATGTTCACTCTAGCACTACACATGGGAATGGAAAATATTGATGTGACCCTCTGAGTGGTGTTGTACCCATAAATGAGAAATATCTATGTCTCAAGTTTGTAATATTGCTACCTTGGGAAATCTTGATGCTATATATTCATATTGAGAAATTATGGGAAATCTTGATATGCCATGCATTGAGATCAAATATGAAAAATAAAATCCTCAATACAATATAACAAGTACAATATAACAAGTTCAAAAATGACCTTCAAAATGACAAATATCCATGCAACATATTTACTTTTACTTTGGTGTTGTACTTGGGAATAGGAAATCTCTATTCATTGTGTTCACAGTTTCATTGTATCCGGGATATCTTAATGTGAAATGTTCACTCTATGGTTTGTAGATCAATCATGAAAATAATAAATCTAAATGAAACATGTTCACACACATATAAACCAAGATAACACGTGTTGGGTGGGAAATAGACCTTCTAGAATGCCACAAACCTTGGCTTAATCAATTAAGTATAATTGTGATGTTCAGAGTTAAAATCATGTTGGGTGATATTAAATATTAAATTTGGTTTTACATAATAATAAAATAACAATTTTAATAGTTTTTTTAATATTTTAACCGTTTTTAATTATATATATATTTTTAAACACAATTTGAATCCTTTCAAGATTTAAAAATAAATAAATAAATCCAAAATATAGAAAAAATAAACTATTCTATCTTAAAAATCTAAAATTACAATTTTAACCAAAATTACAATTTTAACCAAAATTAAATAAATTTATTACAATATTACCAAATAAAACATAACATTAAATAACATTTTTTGCTTTTATTTATATCTATACATATTCAATCTTTTTGTTATAGATGTTGTTTGTCGTTCATTGCACTACTACAATAGGACACAATCCTTTTAATAGGAATAGTTTACCTTTGGACTATATGGGGTACCCTTCCGATGCAATAGATGCCATTGTTATGGTCATATGATCTCCCATTGTTATCTTCCCTTTAATAGGAATAATAATTTTGTGTTTGTTGCTAAGTCTAAGTCTTTTTGGCATGTTAAGAATGATGGGGTGCTTTCTGAAGATCAACCGTCTGCTATGGATGTTGGGATGGAGGCTACAGTGCCAGTTGACTCTGGTTATTTACTGGTTGGGTTGGATTCTAGTAGAATCTTAGTGTGAAGTCACTTAAACCTCTCTGTTTATCCTCATTAGTTGATTTTGCGAAGGGACCCATTTTTTTGAATAGGAATTTGAAGGATTATGTTGTGTTGGTGACCTGTCATATGAAGTTTCCTTGTGTAAGTTTAATTCGTCTGAGTCGTTTTTGGGGGACCTAGGGTTTGTGTCACCTCTCTAGGACAAATTTGTTACTGGTTCTGGTTATTTTCTCCAGTCACGCACTAAGGTAGTGGAGGATTCTCATTCTTCAAAAGTTGCTAGGTTTCTTCCTGGAATCTCTCCTTGGGTGGGGATTTGAATTACTCCTTGGGTTTATTTGAGATTTGGGGTGATGGGGCTAGAATGGATAGTCTTTCTGATTATTTCTCTAAGAAGGTAGAGGAGATAGTCTTTCTGATTATTTCTCTAAGAAGGTGGAGGATTTTGGCCTTGTGGATATTGATCGGACTATTTTACTTCCTGCTTGGTCTAATATAAGAGTTGGGATAGATAACATTTGCAAACGTTTGGATAGACTGCTTGTTTCGACTGATATTTTAGATTTTGAGTTCCATTTTCGTCAGTGGGTTGGTTGTGGTGGGGATTCAGATCATCAATTGATTTTTTTACAGATTTTGAATAATGATGTGAAATCGAGGAGTCCCTTCAATTTTAATGCTCATTGGATTGTGAATGAGGATTTGGTTACCTTATTGAAAGGTTCTTGGAGTGTTTATGTCGATAACCCAGAAGTGCTACCTGCTGTGCATTTTGTTTCCAACCTTAAGCGTATTAAGGATGTGTCTATTTTATGGTCTGTTAAGAAAATAGCTCAAGAGCTTAAGGATTTAGTGGACATTGAATTATTGCTGGTTGAGTCCTTTAACAAGGTGGGTTTTGGTTTTTCTTCTGAGGAGGACAAGGTCTCTTTGATTGAGCTGGAGTCTCGTAAGAGAAAAATATTATTGGATTGTGAAAATGAGGCTAGACAGAAAAGCAGGGCTACCTAGCTTTTATATGGGGATGACAATACTCCTTTTTTCACAAATATGCTAATCATAGGGAAAATGTAAACTCTATCTGGAAGATTGTGGATGATGGGGATAATCTTGTTGAGGGTTTTGATTCTACCATTGGAGCAGGGGTTCATAATTTTGAGACTTTGTTTCAGGAAGATAAGAATCTTCATCTACCTGGAATCATGAAGATAGTGGATAATTTTCCGTTTTCCATTTTTGAAGAGGAAAATATTGATCTTATGGTTCCTATTACTTTGAATGAGATTCAATCTATTCTATCTATAAGTAAGAATGATAAGAGCCCGAGTCCGGATGGGATACATGTTGAGGTATATAGGGCTCTTTTTGATGTGATGGGTTTGGACTTATTATGAGTAATTGAGGATTCTCGAAAATATGGAAAAATTCATGCTGTTTTTAATTCTACATTCATTGCCCTAAAACCAAATTTTGATTCTCCAAAATCTTTTGAATATTGTAGGCCTATATCTTTGTATAATTTCATTTATAAGATCATTGGTAAAATTATATCTACTTGAATCAGAAGGGTGCTGGGTAGATATATCTCTGGGGAACAGTTTGGTTTTCTGCCTGGGAGATAGATACATGAAGTTGTGGGTGTTATTCAGGAAGGTATGCACACTATTCACAGTAAATGTTTAAAATCCGTGGCCTTGAAAATAGACTTGCCTAAAGCCTATGACCTGACTTCATCCTTCTTTAGATCTGGGCATGGGCTCACGCAAGGTTGTCCTCGTTATGGGGATTTTCATGGTATTTAATTTGGCAATAACATTACTTTATCTCATGTCTTGTTTGTGGATGATATTGTAATGGTATATGATGGTTCTGAACAATCTTTATCAACTTTGTATGAGGTATTGATGGTTTTTTGTAAAGCTTATGGGATGGTGATTAATGAGGATAAATCCTCCTTTAATCTGAGCTAATCTGAGCTAATCTCTTTACATAATGTTTTTTCCTTTTCTGTTGTTAAAATTGAGAGTGGTATGAAGTATCTTGGATTTCATCTCAAACCATGCAGACACTTGTTGAAAGATTAATGTTGGCTAATAGCTAAAGTGGAAAAAAGAATAAAGAATTGGAGCTTTAGGTGGTTGTTTAAGGGAGGTAAGCTTACCTTGGTAAAATATGTTCTTGAGGCCATTCCGGTCTATTGGATGCATTTTTGGATCCCGATGGGCATTATTGAGAAGTTCAAGAAGATCTGTTTCAAATTTTTATGGTCTAGTAATAATGATTCTTCTTCTGGTTAACCCTGGAAATATTGGAAGGTTTTGGCAAACCCAAAATTTTTGGGGGGTTGGGGGTTGAAAATAACTGCTTTATTTGCTAAAGCTCTTGCAACCAAGAGTGTGTGGAATCTTATTCATGGGTCGGGTATTTGGGTTCAGATTGTATTACAGAAATAGATTAGTCCTTTATCTTTACTGGGTTGGACCAAAGTCATTGCTAAGAAGAAAATAGGTATTTCCATTTGTTGCAAAGTTGTTCTTTGGTCTTTTGATCTTATTGGTCATTTTCTTGTTTGGAAGGTTGGGAATGGTGCTGAAGTCCAGATTGGTATGGATCCATGGGTTGGATGCAAGTGGAGACAATTGTTGCCTTCTTTACTAACTGATAAATTACACTCTGCTGGAGTTTATTTTCTTAAATACACTGGATGTCCAGGTGTGTCTTTTCTGATGAAACGAGGATGGCTTACTACCGATAATCTTGGATTAGTGGATAATCAGGAAATTACTTGCTATAATGGTTATTTGGCTATTCTCAAAGCTAGCCATGTCAGGTTATCTAATGAGGTTGATGTGTTGGTTTGGAATCTATCAAAATCAGGTAAGTGCTCTCCAAAAGCTGTTTATTTGCAATTGATTCTGGATAAGAATGAGGTGGAAATATCTTGGTGATGGAAATTGCTTTGGAAGCTTAAGTGTCCCCTTAAGTCCAAAATCTTATGCTGGTTTTTATTTTCAGGTAAAGCTCTTACTTGGGATTTCCTCTGTAGAAAGGGTAGGGAGGGACCTGGTAGATGTTATCGATGCAAACTGGATGTTGAATCTAGCTTTCATCTTGGGGTGGACTGCCCACTAGAACTGTATGGTATGAGATTGAGTCTAAGTTAAAGATAAAGAATTTATGGCTTGGAGATTTGGTGATATCTTGTTTGAAGACCTGGTGTCTTAATGAGGAGGTGAAGCATATCAGATCTTTACCTGTTATTGTTTCATGGTTCATTTGGAAGGCTAGAAACCAGAGTTATTTTGATGATTTCACCCCTTTGCTTGCTCAGGTTTCTTCTTTTTGTTTGGGATTATTGAGTTCTTATCCATAGGATAATAGTGTTATGAATACCAGAATTGTTGTTGAGGAGAACATTGATAAATCTTCTCCTTGGGGGTATTTTGATGGTTTGACAGCTGGTGAACCACAACTTTGTGGAGCTGGGGGTTTACTTTACATTAATGATGATCATTATTTTACTTTTAAAGCTGGCCTGGGTTTCGGTACTAACAACCTTGCTGAGATATTTTCTTTGAAGCTATCTCTTACTTTGGCTCTGGAAAAACAAATTTCTAATATGCAGATTTTTGGAGACTCTCAGTTGGTTATTAATTGGGTTACAGGCAAGTTCGGAATTCAAAATTTGCATCTTACCCAGGTTCTTCATGAAGTTATCAGATTATCTGATATGTTCGAGAATGTGGATTTCAAGCACATCTACCGAGAAAGAAATTCAAAGGCAGATGAATTAGCTAAAGCTGGAGCAACTGTTCCGGAAGGGTATTGGCATATATCTGAGCTTCGAGCATGTGAAAGATCTGAGTCCTTTCAGTTTTTTTAGGTTATATGGTTGTATATATGATGACTAGTTAGTTTCTTGATGATAGAGACTATTTCTATTTGGGGCCAATTTTAAGTTTGTCTATGAGACTATATAGGGTTTTACCTTTTTGTCTGGTATATTTTGAACGGATTATGTAAGTTGGGTGCTGATTATACTATGATCATCTATCTTTTAGCTATAATCCTTTGTAAGAATTCTTTTTATGGTTTTTTTATTATACTTTAGGAACATGGACAATTATCACTTGTAATATTGCATCATCTAAAGAATGTAATTTTGTACTTGTATATAAAATTACATAAAATTACAATTTAAAAAAAAAAAAAAACAATCCCTCACGGAATATCAAGGCAAATGCAAATGTAAGTACTAAGTAAAAAAAAAAAAAACATGCCTAAAATTAGGGAGAGAAAAGGATTAAATGGAAAATAATTTTGGGTAACGCCCCAACATTGATGCAGCTCGATTATGACAATACTGTGGATATCTTTGGGTGATTTTTTTTAATTTGACTAAAATTGTTGGTATATATCGTTGGAATGATAAGATTATAAATATATATTCAGAAATATGTTAATAAATTTTTATTATTATGATGTTATAAGTATTAAGCTAAGTAGGAAGGATAAGAAGTCATACCTTTGAACTAGTCAAGCTATCTATAATGTACATCTTTAAAAAATAATTAAAAACCATTGACTTTATTTATATATATATTAAAAAAATTATATATATATATATTAAAAAACATTGACTTCATTTTTTTAATTAGATTAAAATGGTTAATATTACCTATATATATATGGTTGGAATTGTACCATGTTTAGAAATATTAAAAAACATTGATCATGTGTACAATCAAAAATACCATTTAAATAAAAATTATAAACCAAAAATACAATTTAATAATGAAAACTTATGATTTAAAAAATTATTAAAATATAACTGGATCCCATGTTTAGAAATATTAAAAAACATTGATCATGTGTACAATCAAAAATACCATTTAAATAAAAATTATAAACCAAAAATACAATTTAATAATGAAAACTTATGATTTAAAAAATATTAAAATATAACTGGATCCCGACAAAAATAATCATAAAAAAATAACGTTTAGTGAACACTATTTTTGTAATGGTCCTGGAGCCTCAATCGACCTATAAAATAATGAACGGGAAACTTCTAGCACAGAGCGGAATCTACAGTTTCAATCCTTCTGGACCTTTGACTAAATCTATAAGAATCGCAGAACAGTTTCATGTAATCCATTATTGCAACGAGATGGATCTGAGAGTCCTATGGTCTCTAGCGGCGGGATTCGTATTTCTGTTCGCTGTGCTTAAAACTGCTATTAAATTATGGTGGATGCCTCTTCGACTGAAGAAATCTTTTGAATCGCAGGGTATCTCAGGGCCCCCATACAGGCTTTTATATGGAAACTTGAAGGAAATATCTCAAATGATGGAGGCGGCCAATTCGATTCCTATGGAGCTGTCGACACACGATATTTTGCCTCGAGTTCTTCCTGAGATTCATCGCTGGACTAAGGCCTATGGTGAAATCTTGTTTCACACTTCTTGTTTGTTTTTTGTTTTTAAATCTTGAAAGTACTACACGGAGAGCATCTTTTCTTGTTTTACTTTTCTTGTTTTTTTGTTTTTAAATCTTGAAAGTACTCGATGGAGAGCATCTTTTATTATTTGTTGTGTAGCGCACGATTCTTGTAAATATGTTTGTTTGAAAGTATAACGCGTGTTTTTAGCCGATGGTCTGTTCTTTATTGGCAGGCAATAATTTCGTGTACTGGTTTGGTCCTGTGCCAAGGCTTGTTATTCCTCAGCCAGAGCTGATCAGAGAGTTGCTCTGCCAAAAGTTTGAGCAGTTTGAAAAGCCAGAGCCATTTCCCCAGTTGAGGCAGCTGAGTGGCGATGGCCTAGCGAATTCCCAAGGGGAAAAATGGGCCCGACAAAGAAGACTTCTCAGACCTGCCTTCCATGCAGAAGCGTTAAAGGTAGGTAAATTTCCATGGTTCCTAATTGGCTGTATAGCTTTAACATATTGGACTCAAACAGTCCTAAAGAAGACTTCTCAGAACTGCCTTCCATGCAGAAGCGTTAAAGGTAGGTAAATTTCCATGGTTCCTAATTGGCTGTATAGCTTTAACATATTGGACTCAAACAGTCCTAAAGAAGACTTCTCAGACCTGCCTTCCATGCAGAAGCGTTAAAGGTAGGTAAATTTACATGGTTCCTAATTGGTTGTATAGCTTTAACATATTGGACTCAAACAGTCCAGGGCATCCCAGCTAATTCATGTTTTCCCTTTTAACCCTAGCTAGTCCATGTTTGTTTCTCAACATTTGTAGATTCTGATGAATGATTAATTTCCTTTCTGGCAGTATATGGTGCCAGTGGTCGTAGCGAGCTCAACCAATATGCTAAACAAATGGAACGAAGAAATCGATTCCGGTGAGAAAGAGATAGAAATATATCACGAATTCCGAAATCTGATGGCCGATGTGATTGCCAGAACTGCTTTTGGCAGTAGCTATGTGGAAGGAAAACACATCTTCGACATGCAGACCGAGCAAACAATTCTGGTTGTTGAAGGATTTCGTAACTTGAGTATTCCAGGTTACAGGTAGCATATCTTATCATTCTTTCTCAAAGCTGAATCCAGCTCTCAGAATAATTTATTCATGTTGTAGCCATATTAATTGTAATTTGTTGAGGGTTTTTGCCTATAATTTTTTCATGTTGTAGCCATATTAATTGTAATTTGTTGCAGGTTTTTGCCTACGAGAAGTAATTTGAAAGGTCGAAGGCTAGACAGAGAAATTCAGAGGTCACTGAGGGAGATAATCACAAATCGGGAGAAAAATGTGCGGGTGAACAAAGTTGATCAGAACAAAGATCTCCTCGGCTTGATGATGGAAACCAACAAGGGAAAAGAGGAGATCATGTCTTTTCAAGAAATGATGGATGAATGTAAGACGTTCTTCGTTGCTGGGCATGCCACAACATCCATTTCATTGACGTGGACTCTAATTCTGCTTGCTATGCACACGGACTGGCAGGATCTGGCAAGAGAAGAAGTGATGAGATTATGTAAGAATGAACCTCCGAATGCCGAGATCCTAAGTCGCCTGAAAATAGTAAGAATCTACACAACGCAATAATTATAATTACAGTTCATTTGATGGGAATGTAGCTGTCATCATTGCTGCTGAATTATTAGAGTTATAGATCATTACATGGCAATCTAGTCTCGATTGTTGTTGAACTAAAAGTCTAAGCAATTATACTTATAGATCATTACATGACATCTAATCTCCAATGTTGCTGAACTATAAGTCTTAAGCAATATCATTGTTGGGAATCTTGTCCCCATTGTTGGGGAATTAGAAGTCTTAGATGATCACTGCGTCGCAATCTTGTCTCCATTGTTGCAGAATTAGAAGTCTTATCAATTATATTTATAGATCATGATTAGATGGCAAATCTAGTGATCATAATTAGATGCCAATCCAACTGTCTCTTTGTAGATGAATTAGATATTCTATGAGTTGAATGCTAATGGAACTCTGGTAATGCAATATTATTATAGTTAAATATGGTTCTTCACGAGGCGCTGAGACTTTACCCACCATTACCGTATATGGTGAGGACAACCTGCAAAAGGATGAAGCTGGGGAGTTTCACCCTTCCGAAAGGCACTGAAGTTTTTATTCCAATTGCTGCAGTTCACCATGACAATGAGCTGTGGGGGGAAGATGCAAAACAGTTCAATCCGCGGCGATTTTCCGAGGGGGTTTCGAAGGCCGCTAAACATCCGATGGCGTTTATGCCATTCGGATTAGGACCAAGAATGTGCATAGGTATGAATTTCGCCATGATCGAAGCCAAGGTGGTTTTGGCTGTAATGCTGCAGCGTTTCTCTTTTGTTATATCACCTGCGTATGTCCATGCACCTGCTCAAAGCTTTTCCATCGGCCCTCAGCACGGAGCGCAAATTATTGTGCAGAAGATATCATCTATGGGAATCTAAATGCAAATTATGAAGGCCAACCTTGGGCGCATGTTTTGTGGAAGTTATTTTATTGTCATCTTGTAAATCCTTCGCTGGAAGTTCTTACAGCAGTTCTCAAAGCAACTGTGGTTTACCATTGTTAAAAAGAAAATGTATGTTTAAATGCATTTGTAATCTTAATTATGTTAGTGTTTTATTATTTTATTAATTATGTTTGAGCTTGATGTTAGTTAATTTTTTTCGTTGAGTATAATGATTTGGACTTATTTTTATTTATTTTTTAATTAAGACTATTTTCCAAAAACAAGTATTTTTAAAATCATATATATAAGGTGTCAGGTGTTAGGTGTTAGGTGTTGACATTGTAAAATTGGGATGGAAAAGAAGTTTGTAGTCTGCCAAAATTAGATCTTCTGGTTTAGTCAATAAAAACAATAATATATCAAAAAATCAAAATCATTTAAGGTTTTAATAAAAAAAAAATTATAAAATTATAAATTATTTAAAATTTAAAAATTACTTTATCTATATTTAAAATATATATTTATTTACAACTTTTCAAACTTTTATTTATAATAATGTAAAATAATATAAGAATAATAATGTAAAAAGAATATATACCACAAAGCTCTAATAATCTCATGTCATTCTTTCATACTTGTTCTTTTGGATTATTGTCCATATCAATCATTATAAATACCTCAAGATTAACTTCCTCTTATTATAAATACCGACCTCAAGATTAACTTCCTCTTATTGTTTTTTTTTTTAAATCAAAAATATTTTTTCAAGCTCTTCTATTGGTAAATTGCAACCTTTTATATCAGAGGGAAACACCATTGCAAGCAAGATGAAAAAAAAAGAGAAGGAAGGTTTTATGAATTTTTATTTTTATTTTTTGTATAACATACATAGTGTCTGTATCTATATTTTGGTTATAAACTTTGTCTATTTTGATATTTCTTCAGTTTTAAGGTTTCACATCTTTCATATAAAAGATGTAATGAATGACGGGACTCCCCAAATTTTAAGGGTTAGTCAAAGGGAAGATGGAAGGAAACCTCATTGATATTTAATGTTTTGAAGGTTTATTAACTTGCAAAGTTAGTTGACAAAATCATATGCAACAATTAATTAATCAATTAATGAAATAAAATAACTAAGTACATTAATGATTAAAGAATTAAGGGAACTAAGAGAGTCAGTGATAAAAATTTGTAAAAAATTAACCTAACAAACTCATGGAATTAACTTTTAGAAAGTGGATGACTAATAAAATTGAAAGCCTTAGCTGCTAAAGAAAACTTATCTAAATGAAATTTGATGTATACCTTAAATTACTCAAGTGCTTAACATGTGTAGATTTTGATATCCATTAACCAAATTTGTACAAAAATTAACCTAACAAACTCATGGAATTAACTTTTAGAAAGTGGATGACGAATGAAATTGAAAGTCTTAGCTGCTAAAGAAACTTATCTAAATGAAATTTGATGTATACCTTAAATTATTCAAGTGCTTAACATGTGTAGATTTTGATGTCCATTAACCATTAAAATTCAAGATTGCAAAATGTAAATGATTTAGGTGTGGCATGCATAGCTCATGTGTGAGTCTTTTTGTAAAATGAAATATTTTAGGATAACAATGTGTGTTATGTTAAAGAGCACATAACTAAATATAGCAATTGTTTGCTTTTACAAAAAGAAGATATGAAAGTGAAACTCCTTTAATATGAAGTTACCTCAAGAAAAATGTATAAGTTAAAATGAATATTTACAGTCTTGATTATATACAATTTGTAAAAAGATTAATAGAAGAAATATATAAAAATTTGAATGATCTAAAAAGAAATGTGAGACAAGGATGCATGTATGCCCCAAAGGATTTTTTATTAAGAAATTGAAGTTTGATAGTCATTAGTACAAAATAGTACTAGTCGTGATTGGTTTGAGGGCCCTAAGGATAGGAGGTTTCTAGGACCTTATATTTCTCTCAACGTTTTAAGCTCAACCACGTGAAACCCGAACAACGTGAGTATGTTCACACTTAGATTGCCTTGAGGTAACTTGCATGCATGAAGATGTAAAAATTAAAATATATAGGAAAACACAAATGGCATGAAAATAAAAAAGAGCATACCTTCAATGGAAAGACGTTCTTTTTTCACCCTAACAGATGGACCTAGAAGTAGCCTTACCTACCATCACCACACTATTACGATATCGGATTACTATGTATGAGGCGAAAGATAGACTATGGAACCTATCAATACCTTCTCCTTACTTTTGATTCCTGACGTTTACCTTTTCTTGTTTTTATAGAGGTATGTATGGAAGATGAATTTTTTGACTTCCTTTGGAGTAGCCCGGCACCTCAAACATTCAACTACTTAGAAAAAAAAATGGACACCAAAAAATGCACAACATTAAGGGGTCACACCTTACATCGTCTTGTTATTCCTTATTGGGACTATCATGACTCTTGTAGATATTAAAAATATGAATTCTTTACAAGCATCGTCATTGGATTTTTTAATGTCACTCGATTCTTTCAATGTTGATGTTTTATCATTGAATATTTGCAATGTTACACAAGGCTCCTTTGCTATTACTAAGCCATCAAGGTGCTGATAAGAATACTTCATAGTTCTAAGTAATCTTGGAGAATGACCGAACCAAAGCTTCACCTGGTTCAAATGGCTCTAATCTGAACCATTGAAAAGGTAAGGATGGTTGCATGTCTTTCACATATGTACCACATTATTTTGCAAAGATTGTTGCTGAGAAGTGCCTAAAACACTAGTTAGAATCTTAGGCAACTCTTGGTGTAATACCCCCTGAATTAATAATTGTTATTAATTTTGTTGGAAAATACTTTAATTATTATTTTTATTATTTTATTATTTTTGACAGAAAAGCCAAGAATAAAACATTTTAATTTAATAAAATATGTTGAAGGGGGAACAAAAGTGGATATATTTTTTGAAGAGTGTTTGTTGACTCACAAGAGGAAAAGACAAGTGGAAAAATCCACTGAGTGAGAACTCTAGATGTAGGAGGCATCATCCCCAAAAATCAGGTCAGCACTCCTAGTTGAGTGCTAAAGAGCAGGAGGCTCGTAAACGACCAAGTCCTTCGAAAAATACTATAAATTAGTATGTCCATAAGCGGCAAAAGTCTAGCATTGGACGGGGATTAACATCTGTGAAATGCAAGAGATACCGCATTGAAAGATTTATCTCTTGTGGTTCAACGAACAGAATCGGGGGTTCTGGAGCAAGTAGCTTAGTTGCTCTGGGAGTTGGTTGGGAGGAACAACTTCTCCAATTTTGTTTTCCCAACATTAGTGTCAGGTTCTTATTCTGTTTCTTATGATTGATTTTAGTTACAGTAGAATGTGTACTTTAATGTTGAATCACAGCTATACTTCTATGCAGTAGTGTTTATGCATTTCTATAGAACAAATACCCATGTTTTGTTGTAGTATATCAGATATGTACAATGTTAGATTAATCCTTAACACATCTAAGGTCATGCATTCATACCTGCACCAAGGATTGCTAGTAATGTTACTATTGTATTAATCAGTAATTTGTTCTAAGCATAATTATTTAAATATGGTTGTTGTTAATCTGTTATGGTTTCAAATTCAATACTCGTTGTTAAATTATTTACATGTCTATGAATTATTACTATTAAATTAATCTCACAATTTATTATGAAATTGACCTAGTTAATTGTTACGATCAAGGTAAATAATTGGTTTATATAAAATTTACAATCAGAGTATAGGAATAGTCAAGATCAAACATTACAGTCATTTCTCTATTTAAACTTAGTCTGAAATGTTAAAAGATGGATGGTTTTGTTATTAGTTTTAAGTTGCATCTATCTACAGATCTGTAATTTATTATATTAAAACCTTGTCTCATAAACCTTTCTACAATCAAGACTGTTTCAGATCAGAATCTTCGGGAATCAATTTAATTAATTATGGATATTGTAATCATGGAAACCATCAATTAAATAACTATAACTTATTCAAGTAACCATTTAAAGATCTACAAATATCCTATCAATCTTTATTTTTTTAGTTAAATAACCGGATTTTATGGCAATCGTTGTAATCCATTTTATAGTTTAAATCAAGAAATCCTAACTATTTGCAACAATGAATGTTTCTTCCCATGTCTAGTAATAAGTCCATCATAGATGGCTTCCAAGAGTTAATCAAGTATAGTAATCTTATCTCACATAATTTTACCAACTTACTCAGGGCAGTAATCCCATCAAAGGATGGTAACCTTTGATTGAAACAATGAAGTGTAACTACAGTTTAATTCATGGCCGGTTTCCTATTGAAAATGCATATTATCCCTTAGACTCGATCAAAAAATTCAAATTTCTTAAAGTGTAGAAGGACGGTTTGTGGAAGCACATTTCCACAAAAATGTTTAAAGAAACCCGCAATCTGCAATTTGCATTGTAGAAGGTTAATTGTGGAGGGTTTCTTTATGAAAGGTTAAAGTACAACCTGCAATCCGTAAACCCCATTGCGGAAGGATAATTGCGGAGGGATATTTTCTAAAAATATTAAAATGTAACCCACAATCCACAATCTGCATTTACAGAAGGTTAATTGTGGAGGGTTACTTTTTGAAAGTTTAAAGTACAACTTGCAACCCGCATTGCAAAAATTTAATTGCAGAGGGTCAATTCTAAAAGGTTAAAAATGCGTTCTGCAATTCACAATCCACATTGTGAAAGGTCAATTGCAGATGGATAATTTACAAAAAGTTAAAATATGTTCCACAATTCACAATCCCCATTGTGGAAGGTCAATTGCGGAGGGATAAGTTATAAAAAGTTAAAATACTTTCCACAATACGCAATCCGCATTATGGAAGGTCAATTGTGGAGGGATAATTTATAAAAAGTTAAAATACGTTCCTCTATCCGCAATCCATGTCGTGGAAGGTCAATTGTGAAGGGATAATTTATAACAAGTTAAAATACATCCCGTAATCTGCAATGCATATTGCGGAAGGCTAATTGCGAGAGAATAATTTCTAAAGGTTAAAATGTAATCTGCAATCCGCAATTGCGGAAGGAATATTGTGGAAGAATAACCGTGGAGGGTAAATTGTGGAAGTAACTTTGTAGAAAGGTTCTTGCAGAAAGACAATTGCGGAAACTCAATGGTGGAAATATTGAGTTGAAGAAAGACTGAGATTTCAGAGAGCTATTTTGTGGAAGGTTAATTTTACGTGTAGTTTAAAGGAGACCCTCAATATGCAACCTGCATTTTCAAAAGAGTCCTTGCAGAATGATCACTGTGAAATGATCATTACGGAAGGGTCCTTGCAGAAAGATCATCATGGAAGGAACAATAACTTAGCAAATCAGGATTAAACAGAGTATTGATTTGAAAACTAATTGTTCAGAATTCGATTCCGAGTTGAGGAAAGGTTGATCAAACATGTAATGTGAAGTTTGTGCAATAAACTCTTAAGGTTCAATAATTCCCTGTTACCATTAGGGACTTTAGTAATGTGTCTTTATATATATGTGATAGAAAAAAAAATTACTATGGATTTTTGAGGTGTGTTACACTTGGTGTAATTTATATACATAAATTTTCATCTGAAGTGGAACCAATTATGGAGCCAATACTATCAGATATATAAATCTCAGGTTCATTTTATTTCATAGAAAAAACCTTTATTTATACATTGCATAGGGTGGTTGCTCTTCATCTTCCAACCAACCTTTTCATCTCCCTACGTGACTATTCATATTCATAATTTATTTACAATATTTTCATATTATGTGGAACCATAATCATGAGGATTAGGTTTCCAACATGTTAAGTTTTCTATGTTGTCATAGCTTAAGTCCTGACTTGATTATAATTTAATACATTTTGCATAATAATAGCATAAAGAGGATCATTGAAAGAAACATAATCACAAGGTACACAACAATTTACTCAGGGAAACACTAAAGGGGAAAACCCAACAAACTTCCTCAATATAGATTACCAATATGTAATGAACAAAGAACAAGGTATCATAGATATAGATACCAACCCCTAATCATAAGAGCTAAAACACCAAAGACACTGGTCCTCCTCCTTTTATGTCTCTCCTTCTTTCTCTCTCTTGTGGAATACAATGGTGAGTGTGTGTGTAAAAATAAGGGAGGGTGCCTCCCTATTCATACTAAACTTCCCAATTGACTTTTACCCTAACTGGGCTGACCTACCTGACTAGCAAGGATGACCTACCTAGGTAAACTTCACAATAATAATTATATTAATCTTTTCTGGGTGCTATTGACCTGAATTACAACTGAGGGTTTACCTCATAACATTTACAAGAAATTTTACATCAGTAAAATATCTCGAAGGAGGAATACTAATAATGTGAAGTACAAGTAGAATATTCTTTGAAGTTACATTATTTCAATAGTCCCCCTTAACAAGAAGGGTATTCTACTGACAACAACAACAATTGGTATGGCTCGACATAACATCATTCGAAGGAGAGAGAAGAGGAATAATTAACATCATCTTTTGGCATTAGAGGAAATTTCAACTCAAAATAGGCCTCCTAAGGAAAATAATAAAATAATATTTATTAATTTTGGAGGAAAAAAAGAAAAAACTACTTTTTTGTCGTATCTTCATCATATCTCCCTGTTTTTTTACTCAAATTTCAATTGGGAGAGCTCGTTGGATGTGGAATTAAATTACGCATCCAACGAGTACCCACTTTGCATACTTTTGATTGATCATGCCACCCCAAAAACAAGAAATACCTGAAAAAATGTGATGACATCATCCCATTTTTTCAGGTATTTCTTGTTTTCGAGGTAGCACAGTCCGTCAAAAGTATGCAGAATGGGTACTCGTTGGATGTGTAATTTAATTCCACATCCAACGAGCTTCCTCGATTGAAATTTAAGTAAAAAAACAGGTAGATATGTCGAAGATACGGACAGAAAAAAATAGTTTTTTAATGATACCTATCCCCAAATTTATATTAAAAAATTGTTTAAGACCTATATGGTATTTCAAATTTAAAGAAATTTAATTGGCTAACACATGATGACATGGAATTTGAATTAGGGTTGAAAGGCCCATTTTGAGTAGAAATTTCCTTTAATGAACATCGTATGGTACATCTGTATATCATCAGAATTTTTTAACAACATCATAATCTTCAGCACAGAGCTGGAATATCAACATCTTCAGTACAGAGCTGAAGTATCATCATCAACATTTTCAGTACAAAGATGAACTATCATCAGTAATATCTTCAGTATAGAGTTGAAGTATCATCATCAAAATATTCAGTATAGAGTTGAAGTATCATCATCAACATCTTCAGTACATAGTTGAAGTATCATCATCAACATGTTCAGTACAGAGTTGAAGTATCATCATCTACAACATGGAACCGGGGCATCATCATCTATAGCATGGAACGACATCAGTAGTATGGAGATGGAACATCATCTACAACATGGAGTTGGAGCATCATCATCTGCAGCATGGAACTGAAGCATCATATGCAATATGGAGCCGGAGCATAATCTGCAATATGGAGCCAGAGCATCATCTACAACATGGATTTAGAGGATCATCATCATATGTTGGAACATCATCAACATCATGGAGTTGGAGCATCATCATTTGCAACATGGAACTGGAGCATCATCTGCAGCATGGAGTTGGAGCATCATCATCATCTGTTGGAACATCATCATATGAAGCATGGAACTAATCATCATCTGCATAAAAAATGGTACATCATTAGTATCGACAGTACGAGGATGGCTCATTAGCAAAAATCTAGAATAACAATAACAACAACATGTGACATCATTGTCAACAGCTCAAGGATGAAGAAACATCATCTAGGGTAGGTATAACAACAACCAACATGATCCTTCCTTTCGAAATTATGGGATCATGGACAACACATCTGTGGTACTCAGACAATCCTTCCTTTCAGAATTACGGGATCAATTATTTGCATAGATACCAATACTAATTACAACTAACACTTAAATACACAAGATGATTCTTCCTTTCAAAATTACAGGATCAATTCCACTACTGACATCCTGGATGATCCTTCCTTTCATAATTACGAGATCAAGTCCACTACTAAAATCCTGGACGATCCTTCCTTTTGGAATTATAGGATCAAGTCCACTACTAACATACTGGATGATCCTTCCTTTCTTAATTATGGGATCAAGTCCACTACTAACATCCTAGATGATCCTTCCTTTTGGAATTACAGGATCAGGTCCACTACTAACATACTGGATGATCCTTCCTTTTTGAATTATGGGATCAATTCCACTACTAACATCCTCAACGATCCTTCCTTTTGGAATTACATGATTAAGTCCACTACTAACATCTTGGAGGATCCTTCCTTTTGGAATTATGAGATCAATTCCATTACTCATCAGTATTTAAGACGATCCTTCCTTTCGAAACTATGAGATCAAGTCTAAGGATGATTAGTCCTTCCACATCAACATTTAAGATGATCTTTCCTTTTTGAATTACGAGATCAAGTCTAAGGATGGTTAGTCCTTCCATGTCAACATTTAAGACAATCCTTCCTTTTGAAATTACGGGATCAAGTCTAAGGATGGTTAATCTTTCCACATCTATATTTAAGACGATCCTTCCTTTGGGAATTACGGGATCAAGTCTAAGGATGGTTAGTCCTAACATCTACATCTTGGATTATCCTTCCTTTCAGAATTATGGGATCAAGTCCAACAAGATAAACATTGAAGATGATCCTTCCTTTCAGAATTACAGGATCAATTCTAAGGATGATCAATCCCAACTTCAACATCTTGGATGTTCCTTCCTTCCAGAATTACGGGATCAAGTCCAACAAGATCAACATTTAAGACAATCCTTCCTTTCGGAATTATGGGATCAAATATAAGGATGATCAATCCAAACTTCAACATCTTGGATGATCCTTCCTTTTGAAATTGCAGTATCAAGTGCAACAATATCAACATTTAAGACGATCCTTCCTTTCGAAATTATGAGATCAAGTCTAAGGATGTTCATTCCCAACATCAACATCTTGGATGATCCTTCCTTTCGAAATTACAGGATCAAGTCCAACAAGATCAACATTTAAGATGATCCTTCCTTTCAAAATTATGGGATCAAGTCTAAGAATCATCAATCCCAACTGAGCTACCTGTTTTGATCAGGATTCCATATTATCAATACTACTCCACCTTTCGAGGGAATTCCTTACGGACAACACCAAGATTCTCTTGGAATCCTTCAAAATTCACACGAGATAGAGGCTTAGTCAACACATCTGCAACCTGCTCATCTGTTCTCACATACTGGAGATTCATAGCTCCCTTTTGCACCATGTCACAAATGTAGAAGTATTGTATTTCTATGTACTTCATCTTATCATGGAACACACTTTTCTCTGTCATCTTCATGCAGCTTTGGTTATCACATAGAATCACGGTAGCAGCCATTTCTAGATCGAATATATATGACAACACATTTCATAGCCATATGGATTCACAACTAGCAGATGGCAACCTGTAATATATTCCGCTTCTATAGTGTTGAGAGCAACACTAGACTGCTTCCTACTTAGCCATGAGATCATGGCTGACCCCATACTAGAACATCCTCTTGAAGTGCTCTTTCTTTCTGATACACTTCCTACGCAATATGAATCTGTATAACCATACAGTCTGAAGTCATGATCTCTAGTATAACTAAGACCATAGATTACCGTACCTTTTAGGTACCTCATCACATGCTTTGCAGCTACCAAGTGAACATGTCTAGGTTCAATCAGATGCTGAATCAAAGTGTTCACAACAAATCATATATCTGGCCGAGTATTCAATAGATACATCAATGAACCAATGTTGTGTTTGTATAGTGTCAATCTACTAATTCTGATGAAGCATCAACCATCAACTTCAAGTGTGTATCCATGGGTTTGGACATGGCTTAACATTCCAACATGTCAAACATTTTCAAGATTTCCACTGCATACTTCCCTTGGTTAAGGAATATTCCTTCTGGGCTCTGCCATACTTCAAGACCTAGAAAACAATGCATCAAGTCAAGGTCTTTCATCTCGAATTCTGCAGCAAGCTTCTTCTTACACTCTAAGATTTGCTTTTCATTACTTGTCAAAAACAAGTCATCCACATAAAACAATAATATGACATGTAAATCATTCATAACCTTGAATTAAAGGTTAGGATCAGCCTTACTTTTGGTAAATCCCAATCTTGTCAGATAACTATCAATTCTTCCATACCAAGCTCTTGGAGCTTGTTTCAATCTGTACAGAGTCTTCTTCAATTTACATACATGTGTTCTTTTGTCTTCTACTTCAAAACATTGTGGTTGTTCTATGTACACTTCTTATTCAATAACACCATTTAGGAAGTTTGTTTTCACATCCATCTCATGTAACTTCCATTCTGTCTTGGTTGCTAGTGCCATGATGGTTCTGATAGAAGTGTACCTTCATACAAGAGAAAACGTGTCTTCATAATCGATTCCTTCCTTTTGAGAGAATCCACTGGCCACAAATCTGGCTTTGTACTTCTCAATAATTCCATCAGTTGTATGTTTTATCTTGTAGATCCATTTGTAAGAAACCATACTTTTTCCTTTTTGTCTTGGGAACTATTTCCCATACATCATTCTTTATTATGGATTGGTATTCTTCCTCCATGGCTTCTACCCATTATTTATTTTGAACAGTTGCTTCAAAACAAGTAGGTTCTTTGTCTACAAGATCATACATCAAATCCACATAACTAGGAAATGGCTTTGGCTTCTTGCTTTGTCTTGTGGAGCCTTCTAGAGCACCGTACCTTTCTTCTTCTTGAATAATCTCATGTGCCCAAGCTGTCTTTGTCTTGTGTGATATATTCATGTGGGGAGGTTCTTGGGGATCCAACATATCATGTTCTTTCGGAATCCCATCATCAGGGGAAGGTGTAACTTCCTTTCTCGATTATGCAGCTCTGGGAGCTACAAGTTTCTCAACTTGTGTCTTCATCAAAGGTTGCATCCTTCATGATCAATCTTTAGGTTTGGTGTACCTATGGATAAATTTCTCACATATGGTAGGGATTTTATAGTTTTATGTGAGCCAATATTCTATGATCTTTTAGGATCATGAATCAATGTTTTTTTTTGTAAGTTACACATTCTATTAACTAGGAAAATCAAAAGTTACATATCGGTAGAGATTATGAGGTGGCCTCAAGTGGTGAAACCACCACCCGAGCCATTCAAATTTACATAAGATTCTAGAGTTACTGGAGCAAATAAAGTCCTGTGGCCTTAGGTTCCAAGAAAACCTTAAACGAGATATTAATGTACTTGATCTGCCTTTATACAAAAAACTTAATAGAAGATAGGATAACACTTTGTAGAAAAAATAATAACATAGCAGTCCGAACCAGGAAGTGGTCGTGTCAGCTCCGGAGACATGGGTTGAATTAAGGTGGTGGAACCTCCTGTGTGGTGAGATAAGCCCACCCTCCTTCCTTTGAATTTGTAATAGAACTAGAAACAAGCATGAACACATGTGGTGGTGACATCTGACTACTTGTCACTTCACAATCCCACACAAGTTTGAACAGAGGTTTAGTGGTGGACCAGATAGAAAAAGGCATACTAGTAGCAGCTTCTAGAGCTAATTATGGTCCTTTATTCACTGATATTCCTCCTTTTGCGCTTCCACACCCCACCTCCATTGCTTCAACACACCTCTTCTCAGTCCCCAGGCATTTCCAGGAAAAGGTGGCATCTAGGCTACTGATTTAGTTATCCATGTTGGTGATTTTGGTCTTGACAGAAGAAACATTGTTGCGATCCAAGCTCCGAATTCCCATCATATATTGCATAATAACCCCCATCATATTTTTTATCGAAAAATAATGATTTATTTCCCCCCCACCATGCCAAGTGGTGCACCGCTTGTTAACTGGACGACCTTCCCAGTCGTCAATTAAACCACAGACCGACATCGAAATTCTAGCTTCGTAACCATCCTCACACTTAGACCTTGTTACGACTTTTTGTGGACACTTCTGCCCCTGCGAGGGCCCCCCCTTTTCCTGGACATCATAGAGACCAGAGTTAGGTGGAGGTTGTGAAGCAGCGAAACTAACAGCGACAGAATGTGATGTAGAACGAACTGACTGTGCAGAGTAGAGGTGGTAATGTGGACATAGAACCAGAAGAAAACATACATGGTAGGGTGCGAGTGGATAGTGTCTCCACCTTCCATGGGCTGCTTCTTATCATGTTCCCTCTATACCCAAAGAAGACCCACATGCTTCATCCTAAACACCATTAAAACTAGGTTGAATGCTGATGGAACTAGCTTGAGTGACGCCAGCCTGGGATGAGACAGCTTCACCCACTAGTGAAACATAATTAAAGGGTTGTGGAGGGTTATTAATGCAACCAGAAGGTGTGGTTTCACGCCATTGGCACCCAGACTGAGGTGTGATGCGTTGTTGATCAGGCAGGATGGAACCCACATCCGGGTGATCATGGATCAAGGTTACTTCTAAGTGACCTATTAGTTCATATAGACCACCCTATAGTGACATATACATCTTCTAGAGAACATATTCTCCAAATTCTACTTTTGCTAACTTTCTAGGAGGTTCTTCTTCTTCTTCTAGGTTAGCATGAGAGTCTTTTGTTATTCTTCCTCTTAAATTCTTCTTTCTTTGTCGGGCATTTTTTGGAGATGTGTCCTATCTTATCACAATGCTAACATTGATAAGATGATAAATATTTATTCTTGTAATCTCCCTTTTTATTCTTTTGAAACTCCTTAGGAGGATAATACCCCTTATGAGTTTCCTTCTTGAAATGATTCTTTCCTTTTCTTCTTCTGGTATGAGTATTTATATCATGGCCATCTTCTCTAAGTAGTGCTTCTCAGTTAATTACTCTAACTTCTTAAACACATTCTTCCCATAGGATATCAAAATTTAGGCTTTCCTTCCTTGCACAGATTGTTTGGATGAAGGAGTCCCATGGTCTAGTAAGACAATTGAAAGCAGTCATTACTAGTTCAATTTCATCAATCTTGTCTTTAGTTGCTTCTATTTATTCTTTGAATTGAGAGACCCTTATGGAGTATTGATGGATAGGTTCACCCTTGCTCATATTTGTACTTTTGAGTTGGGCTCTGAAGTTCATCTTCCAATTGATGTTTCTTCCTTCATACATTCCTAATAGGGTATCAAACATCTCCTTAGGTATATCCTTATAGGATACTTAAGGAAACAAGTGATCCTTGATTGAATTAGTTATGATCCTATTGGCTCTAATCATATATTTCTTGTACTTTTATTGTATATTTCTTGTTCTTTTCTTTTCTTTTCAAATCAAATACATAGTACACTAATTCCCTCAATGTTAGTAAAAAATCAAATGAAATACTAAGACATGTAATGGAAAAATAACTTGAGCATAAAAACATGTATATGAGCATAAGAAAGCATTAATGCATGAATATGGATAAGAAAAAGGGATTATAAATAATTTGAAATGATGATAAATTCTAAATCCAAGTCTTGTCAAGATGCCTGACATTATTTTTCGTGCTTCAGGGCTTGAAGTTAATCCAAAAAAATATCAAATTTTCTTCTTCAATACTCTGAGGGTTTCCTAGAGGAACATCACTCGGATCCTGGGCTTCTCGATAAGTTCCATTCCATTGAAATATCTTGGAGTTCCTTTGGCAAAAGGAACTACCAGTAAGGTCTCGTTGCAGGATATGATAGATAGAATGAGGAGGAAGCTCACGAGGTGGACTTTAAGACCTTTAAAATTCTCGAGCAAGATAGTCCTAATAAAAGCAGTATTGCAGGCCACGCCAATCTATCTTTTCTCAATTTTAGCTACCTCGAAGGAAATCATTAAGGAAATATGCAACCTTCAACGGATTTTCCTTTGGGGAGGAAACAAAGAGAAATCTAATATTTCTTTGGTAGGATGGGATAAGGTGTTCCTATCAAAGGAGAAGGGGGGTCTAGGTATCAAGAACCCTGAGGTGGTAGGTGGAGTCCTAGGAGAGAAAATATGGTGGAGGTGGTGTAACCAAATGATCGAACCTTGGGTTAAATTGTGGCATGTGAAGTACACCCAAGAAAAGTCGGTTTGTGACCTAATCCGATTTAATGACGATAAATTGAGCTCGAACATATGGACAAATTCCCAATGAAATAAAAATCTTTTTCAAGACCATAGAATTTGGGAAATCAGAGATGGTCAGGTAGCAAAATTCTGGTATGACTCATGGAACCAATTCCCAAATATCGGGGACAACCCATTATGGAAATGTATAAGGGAAAGAAGATTAAGAGAAGGGAAGACCAAATTTTGTCAGTTCTGGGAAGAAACGCAAACAAATGAGGATTATAAAAAATGGCATGGGCGGGCTTGGTGGGAAGGGTTAACGATAGTTGTAGAGATACAAGACCTTTGGTACATGCTCAATGAGCGACACATTCAAAGAAAGGAAGGTTCATATAAGATAAGGTGGGGATACTTGCTGAAAGGAGTATTTGACATTAAGGAGGCTTACAACATCAAGACCAGCAGTGGGGACGATAGGGAATAAATATGGATAAAGTTCTGGAACATGAATCCTTGGAAAAAAACAACTACTTTCAATTGGTTGGTTTTAAAGAGAAGAATCCCGATGGGGGATAATATGAGAAATATGGGTTTGCAAGGCCCTATAAAGTGCCCCCTATGTATCCATGAAGAGGAGAAGATGAATCATCTCCTGGATGAATGTCCTTTCTCCTTTGCTCTCTAGGATTGGGGGCATCCATTTTTCGTAAAAGTGACAGAGCTAGAGGCCAACCAAATAAAACTATTAAGGAATGGAACATGAAAGCATTCAAGAAACTAATACTTGGGATGATATGGGTATTTTTTTTAGGGATGTTGACATGGGTTTTATGGAAGGAAAGGAACAACCAAATTTTTTGGGGTAAGATATCTACAGAGGAGGAAGTGTGGAAGAAACTAGTCTACAACATTTAAGAGATAGTCATAAATGGGCAATGGGGGGATAGGGACAGGGAGTTCTTGGATGTGGAAGCTCGAATAGTTATCAGATGGGGAATCGGTAAGAACAACCTCGGGGGGATCTAAAAGAAAAATCCAATCTACAATCCCCACATCTCAAATTCATGGTCTCCTCTACCGACAAGATTGTATAAGATAAACTTCGATGGTGCCGCGAAGGGAAATACATGCCTAGCAGGGTATGGCGACGTTTGTATGGATTCTGCAGGGGTGATCCTGAAGGTATTCGATGGCTCCATCAGGTGGGAGATAAACAAATCAACAGAGTTAGAAGGACTATTGTAAGGCCTTAGTATGGTTTCCTGAGTTGGATGTATGTCGATGATAGTTGAAGGGGACTCCCACGTCATCATCCACATGACCAGGAAACTATCCATGGGGAATAAATCTGAGAAAGTTGTTTCGAGCTGGCACCTGCTAAACATGCTGGAAGTGTTAGGTAGTCTTCTCACTTGGAACTAAGCCTAGCAGTTTGGCCATGTAAGGAGGGAGGTTAATAAAGTCATCATTCTATTGGAAAATTAAGGCATGGGAGGAGGATAGGAGATCAGAGAAGGACAACTGCAAGTATTCAAAGGAGAGCATTTCATAGATCAGTGCTGCCACCTAGATAACATTGATCATGTGGTGAGAGGACAGGTAGGGAGGGAAAAGTAAGCGACGCCTGGCTACATCATAAATCAACATGGGAATGGGACAAATATCATGTACCTTAGATAATAATGTTAGAGAAAGTACAAGGAAAGGACTCTGCACTCCTGTCCAAGATACAGAAGGGTACTTCATTTAGCTGCTTGGGATATATAAGGAGGATATGATCCAGTACCCACCTCAAGAAATTGGGGTATCAATCATGAAGAACACTAGGAATAGTACTGCAAACACCGCCAAATGGAAAGATGAGACAATAGGGCCTATGTACCAACCAATTTTGGTAATAGTGGCTTTCCTTTATATAATTCCAAATGAACGATGGGGAAATGCAATCTAAATTCCTCTCAGTCCTAACATCACAGTTTCTATTAAGCCTAGAGTGCATCCTCTTTGTCTGAGCCTTTCTTGGTCTAAATTTCACCAAGGGAAGATGGCGCCAAAGAAGCAAGGAAGTGTTGAATTTTCTCCTCTATACGCAAGCCAAGGTCAAGGGAGGAGAAGGGTTGTTGGTAATCATGTGAGGGGAGTGGGAGGGAGAATAACCTGGGCCCAGTCCAAGGCTTGGATTGCTGCTACTTTCTTCTGAGAGTGCATTCCAATAGTGGTTCACGACGAGATAAATGCTATTGAGAAGGATCTTTGGGAAAGGGTGAGGAAAACCTCGATGGAGGAGATTCAGGAGGAATTCAAGGAGTGGGCGATGAATAATAGCACCATGGCATGGAGGGTGTCTACCTATGAATGTATAAGGATGGAATATTGGGCCATGACGAAGCTCATGGCCCATGCGACCATGGAGGGCGAAAGAAAACTTCAGGGGAACCAAGAACTAGTGTAATCCTGGAAGGATCACCACAATGATTGTCGTCTGATGCACAGAAAGGTGGATTTAATTGCCAAGAAGTTGGGTCTCAAATTCTACACCCCCTTCCTAGATGGGTAATGTCGGTGAGACCAGCAAGAGCCATGGAAATCGGTTGGTGGCGAACCCAGAAGTGAAGGGGCAGAGTGGCGCAAATCAAGACATGAACGTTGTAGGCTTCAACGGAGGTGGCACGGACTGTGGACAAGCCCCAACTCAATAATGATATAGAAAGGATATTTCTTTTGTTTAATCTCAGAACTAGGAGTTTACAGTTTGCAGTGTCACATAAGATGTAGTTCATTTAAGAAAGGAAAGATTTTTTTTGTAATCTCACCATACATAGTCTAAGGATGGAAGGTTGATCTTTTTTCAAGAAAATTTGCATGGATGAGCCTGGCAAAACTCTGTATGAGCGTTATGTAATCTACCTCTTTTGTTAATATGGTGCTTTTTATTTACAAAAAAAACTATTAAACCAAATAGATGTTATTTTATCTTACACTATTTGTATATGAATGGCACGTACTAAGTAATTATGTTTCCTATAACTTCTTAATAACTATTGACTATAGACTATGTTAACTATAAATTTACGACAAGCAACTACCATTATTATTTACGACAAACAACTACCATTATTTATTCAATATATACTTTTGGTAAAACACTCTAATACATACTTTTGTTTAAAAAAAACTATTTTCATAAGCTCTTGTTTCATATGTAGTAACATATTTCATAATTATTTGGTTATTTGATAATAACTAAAGATTTAAAAATTTAAATAGAATTCTAAAAACTTTTGGAATTATATATTTTTATATTTGATAGCTATTTTAGTTTTTTTTTTACTAAGCACAACTAAAAAATTAAAACATTTAAAAGAAATTTTAGTTACTAATTTACTTTATATTATCTTTTACATAAAAGAAACTATTAAGCAACTATGTTGATTATTTTAATTGTTAAAATATATTTTTTTAATGAAAATGTTAAGGAATATATTAATAAAATTAACTTAAAAAATTAAAAATTCATTAAGGAACTATATACATTGAATCCCAAAGTTGTGAATAGTCTCCCATATCAAACCAATGCCTAATAGGTTTAATCAAAACCTTAGTTTTTTTTATAAGCTAGAAATGTATATCAACAGAGAAACACTAATACAAACTAGAGTACAAGACTAAGAGCTTTTTTGACTGACATGTCATAGTGAAAACTAGGTCATTCAAAGAACCATCTCTAATATGAGTCTAATTGTTGTCATGAAGCAGTTTGCAAATGTATATATACCCTGTCCTATGAACAAAAAACAGAGCAATCCACCAAAGTGTAAGAGTACAAAACAACATAGTTTCATGCCAAAAACCACAACAAAACATCCTTGAAGTTAGACTTTCAAAGTTGACTAGGAAGTAAAGATGTTTGAGCATTAGGAACCTAGGTTTGGTTTGTAGTTTCAACTAGATTCCAACCCAAAATCTGCACAAGTGAGGTTGCCACAGCATCCAACAAGTTGATGTTGGACTAAAATCCATTGACTTGAACATGCAGGTATTCTATTAGGAATCGGATGGTATGTTGAGTGTGTTCCTACTATTGGAGTAGTCATTTGAGCATAATTTTAAGGATCCAATAAGTTGCAAGACCCCTAGGCTCCATCCCTATTCGGTTGTCCTCTAGGAGTCATTGAACCTCTTCCATCACCTGCTCCTTACCCTGATCCATAGTAGAACGGATATGCTAGGGTGTGGCGTCATTACACTGTTGCTCCAACCAATTTTTTCATCCACCACCTCCACACCTACTACAAAGATGTTGTCTTACCATATTTACCTTAGTTTGCGGTATGGCTTCATAAATCCAATGGCCAATCACAAACCCCCAAACAATGATACTTTGGCAATAATCCTCCTCAATGCGTCGTCCTTCTCCTTAGATCGCAAGGTGTCCTGGAGCCATCATTCGTGGCCCTAACCAATTATTACTATTTTATCCTTGTCTCTTATGCACTTAATGGCCCAACTCGTTCCCAATTTAGGCATATTAATTCTCCCCTTTTTAGTTGGATTTGACAAAGTGCTATTCACAACGGTTAGGTGCACAAATCCATCCTTTACCTAGAGAGCCATATGGATTACCATAAAGTCTATTGAATATTCAATGTGGGAGATATCCTTTCCACTCTGCCAATGCTTATTAGTTTTAACTACTTGCACGTCCCCCATCCTCCTTTCTACACTCATCCAAATTGAGGTTAATTCCTTGTGCTTCCAATTCCAGTCGTGTGTCTGAGACAACTATATCCTCACAAACCCTAGTGTTAGCGCCATTAAAATTTTGGGTCCTCACCCCATTTTTATAATAATCAACCCATAGTTACCCATATTTGACATTAATTAATCATTTTTGTCAAGTTATTCCTATATTCCTAGATTCCTCTCTATGCTAGTTGGCTTCCACATGTTCCTAGAAGTCAATACTTGCTAAACTGGGTCATGGAGAACTTTGGAATCATCCTGGAAACTATTTATCAAGTCTTCTTTTATTCTTGGTTCCTAAAAGTGCAGTTTTTCTTTTTCTGAAACTGACCTTTCTTTACAGTAGTTTTAAGGCATGAAGGAAAAGCTAGTCTAGGGGAACTTGACTTGTTTTTTTCCCACATAATTCTCCTTCCTTTTATCCAAAAAAAAAGCATGAATGAGTTGTATTTCCATCACTTATTAGCTTGACCACTTGCTTTAGCCAATTAGTGAGCATCTTCATATATTTGGAAATTCCTTTTTGCACCTATGGGGGATTTGAATTGATTTAGTAAGCCTGCTTTTTTGACTAATTCGAATAGAATTATAGTGCTTTAGAATATCTCATGTAATTATATATTTAAGGATCCTATTACTTCATATGGCTGGATTATGTACACTTATTCAATACAGGATAAAGTTATGCTCCAATTTCAGTCGCCTTTTGTATGAATTTTGCATGTTTGGTTAGCAATTTTGTGAGTGTAATTGATCTATCACTTGGGTTCAATTTCCACACCCATCTCGGAAATCAAAACCTTAGCTTAATGTCGAAACTTTACAACATATTTTTCAAACTTCTTGTCATTTTTTTCACTACTCCAAGATTGAATACTTAACATTTGTGATTTTTGCAATATTTGTTCTTTATTTCCCTCTTAGCTTCACAGAATGGAAATAAATTGAATAATTATATGTCACATGAAGATGTAGAAAGTTGTCTGTAAATATGTTTAAATAAAATTAAGTTATAATAATAATATTTTTAATATAATTTCAATAATTATAATACTTTAAATATAATGGATAAAATAGATATATTTATTTATTTTCTACACTTTTAATATATTTGAGGAAAAAAAACTTGTTATATATCATCTAGTATTATATTCTTTCATATACAACATGATTGACTAATAATCCTATGCTAGGTAAGATTGGGGTAATGAGATCAGAATAGAGGAAAGATTGTAATCTTTGTTATGTCCCAAACATGAAATATATATGTTTCACCAAGGACATATTAATCTATCCATACAAGAGAAAGATTTTTTTAATATAGTTTGCTCTATAGTTTGGTATGTGATGGGCGCTCGCACGAAGTTGGTTCCACTTTTTGGTGCCACTTAAGAAATCAAAAACGCACTTCCGAAGTGCAAATCAAGAACGCATATGCGTTATTGATGGAATGTTCGAAATAACCCAAGCCCAAACATAGGGCTAAGGTTTGTAGAAAAATATCGCGTATGCGGTTTTTAAATGTTAAATATCGCATATGTGATATTTAACATTTATAAAATGCATATGTGATATATCGCAAGTGCGATATATCGCATATGTGTTTTGTAAATGTTGAATATCGCATATGCATTTTTGTAAATGATGATTCGACATCAAGGTCGTAGACATTTTTTTAGGGGGTGATTGTGAAAACTCTAGTATATGACCACTATGTGGATCTTTATTCTCATAAATTGTTAGTTATTATCCATCGTGTGGTGCTTATTATGAGATGATGTTTAGGACTCAATATCTCCTTGTTATATGTTGATTTTAACTAACATTTCTCCTTGAAACATGTGTTTATATTATGATTGTGATGATTATTCATTTAATTAAAAATTCCTTAATAGTAATGTTGAGCACTTATGTTATGATGGCGGAATATACATATATCCATCTTGCAGTGTTTATTAGGATATTATGTTTAGGACTCAATATATCCTTGTTATATGTTGATTTTAACTAACATTTCTCCTTAAAACATGTGTTTACATTATGATTGGAATGAGTATTCACTTAATTAAAAATTCCTTAATAGTAATGTTGAGAACTTATGTTATTATGATGGCATACACATATATCCATGATCATGTACTTTTCTATTATAAAAAAAAAATTAGACCACAATGATTATAATGATTCGTAATGCATGTGTAATGGTATTATTGGAAAAGATAACCTCATGTAGGTTGAGACATTATGAAAAGGCTAGAAATTGCATCCAAGGGAAATAATTTCATGTCCAATTACAACAAACACCCAATTTTAGTTCCTAATAAGACTTGGGAAGTAAACAAACTTAAAAAAATGATTTCAAAAGTTAACTAGGATAAAATCCTAATTTAGGAAAACTACAAATTGTCTCTTGTCCACTTTGTAACAAATATATTTTTTCCCCGGAGCATATTTTATCCACATGTGTGATATGGTAGGGGAATGGGAAGTCCAAGAAGCATTCTTGGGAGGAAAGTAATACACACTTGATATATTAGAAAAAATAGTTCTACATTGTGTGAGGGTGTCTTAGATCAATCGATTTATCCCATCATCCTCAATTGCATTATTAGTGTCATATTCTCCCATAGGATTAAATCGATCTTCAATATTTGATCCATATTCCTCAACTTGTACAATACTATTCTATACTACTACTTGACACATTATTCATAACATACCTAGGATTATTTGCCTTTATAATTAAAACAATCAAATAAAATTAGTGTACATAAGAAATATTAAAATGATACAAAATTTTATAAATAAAATCAATACAAAGACATATAATGAATCACTTACCGGCAATATGACTACTTAGTTTTCTTATTTGCTCCTGTAAATTTTTGTCAAGTTCATTTGTCGTTACCCGTCTCTCATAAATTTTCACTGAAATTTTAGTAACCTCCTTCTCATATTTATTCAAGTTCATGCTTGTTGGATAAAATTATTTTAGGCATATCTTGT
>LPNX010468837.1:70077-81241 GCA_001517045.1 Pseudotsuga menziesii
ATGATGATGATGAGGATGAGGGTGAGGGTGAGGTTGTCAATGATGGTGAGGATGAGGGTGATGAACAATGATGATGAGGATGATGATGATGATGATGATGATAGTGATGGTGATGATGAGGATGAGGATGATGATATCGATGATGATGATGATGATGATGGTGATGGTGATGATGAGGATGAGGATGATGATATCGATGATGATGATGATGATGACCATGATGATGATGATGATGATGAGGGTGATGATGATGATGAGGATGATGGTGACGATGAAGATGATGATGAATAATGATGGTGATGATGAGGAGGATGATAACTATGATGATGATGATGAGGATGAGGGTGGTGATGATGATGGTGATGATGAAGATGATGATGAACAATGATGGTGATGATGAGGAGGATGATGACTATGATGATGATGATGATGATGAGGGTGATGATGATGATGATGAGGATGGTGATGATGATGAGGATGATGGTGACGACGAAGATGATGATGAACAATGGTGGTGATGATGAGGAGGATGATGACTATGATGATGATGATGAGGATGAGGGTGATGATGACGATGATTACGATGATGATGACCGTGATGATGATGATGAGGATGAGGGTGATGATGAGGATGAGGATGAGGATTATGATGATGATGATGAGGATGGTGATGATGATGAGGATGAGGGTGTCGATGATGGTGAGGATGAGGGTGATGAACAATGATGATGAGGATGAGGATGATGATGATGATGATGCTGACGATGATGATGACCATGATGATGATGATGAGGATGAGGGTGATGATGATGATGATGATGAGGGTGATGATGATGACGATGAGGATGAAGGTGATGATGAGGATGAGGGTGACAATGAAGATGATGATTAACAATGATGGTGATGATGAGGAGGATGATGACTATGATGATGATGATGAGGATGAGGGTGATGATGATGATGGTGATGATGAGGATGGTGATGATGATGAGGATGATGGTGACAATGAAGATGACGATGAACAATGATGGTGATGATGATAAGGATGATGACTATGATGACAATGATGAGGATGATGATGAGGATGAGGATGAGGGTGAGGATTATGATGATGATGATGATGATGCTAAGGATGGCGATGAGGATGAGGATGAGGGTGTCGATGAAGATGATGATGATGGTGAGGATGAGGGTGATGAACAATGATGATGAGGATGATGATGATGAGGATGAGGATGAGGATGATGATGATGATGATGATGATGACCATGATGATGATGAGGAGGATGAGGGTGACGATGATGATGATGATGGTGATGATGATGAGGAGGATGAGGGTGTTGATGAAGATGATGATGATGGCGAGGATGAGGGTGATGAACAATGATGATGAGGATGAGGGTGATGATGATGATGAGGATGAGGGCGACGATGAAGATGATGATGAACAATGTTGCTAATGATGAGGAGGATGATGACTATGATGACGAGGATGAGGATGAGGGTGATGGTGATGATGATGATGATGAGGATGAGGATGAGGGTGATGATGATGATGATGATGAGGTTGACGATGACGATGATGAGGATGAGGATGAGGATGATGACGGTGATAATGATGATGATGACCATGATGAAGCTGATGAGGATGAGGGTGATGATGAGGATGAGGATGACGATGATGATGAGGGTGATGATGATGAGGAGGAGGATGAGGGTGATGATGATGAGGTTGGCCATGATGATGATGAGGATGATGACGGTGATGATGATGATGATGACCATGATGAAGCTGATGAGGATGAGGGTGATGATGATGATGATGATGAGGATGAGGATGAGGATGATGAGGGTGATGAGGGTGATGATGATGATGAGGATGAGGATGAGGATGATGATGGTGATGATGATAATGATGATGATGACCATGATGAAGCTGATGAGGATGAGGGTGATGATGATGATGAGGATGATGATGATGATGATGAGGATGGGGATGAGGGTGATGATGATGATGATGACGATGATGATGCTGATGAGGATGAGGGTGATGATGATGATGATGTTGATGAGGATGAGGGTGATGATGAGGATGAGGGTGACGATGAAGCTGATGAAGATGAGGGTGATGATGATGATGACGATGAGGGTGATGATGATGATGATGAAGATGAGAGTGATGCTGATGAACAATGATGATGATGATGAGGAGGATGATGAGGATGATGGTGATGATGATGATGAGGATGAGGGTGATGATGATGATGATGATGATGACCATGATGAAGCTGATGAGGATGAGGGTCATGAGGATGATGATGATGACGATGATGAGGATGAGGGTGATGATGATGATGATGAGGATGAGGGTGATGATGATGATGATGAGGATGATGATGACCATGATGATGATGACGAGGATGAGGGTGACGATGAAGATGATGATGAACAATGATGGTGATGATGAGAAGGATGATGACTATGAGGAGGAGGAGGAGGATGAGGGTGATGGTGATGAGGATGAGGATGGTGATGATGATGAGGATGAGGGTGATAAACAATGATGATGAGGATGATGATGATGATGATGATGAGGGTGATGATGATGATGATGATGACCATGATGATGATGATGAGGATGAGGGTGATGATGAAGATGATGACAAACAATGATAGTGATGATGAAGAGGGTGATGATGATGATGAGGATGAGGATGAGGATGAGGATGAGGATGATGATGATGATGAGGATGAGGGTGATGATGATGATGAGGATGGTGATGATGATGAGGATGAGGGTGACAATGACGATGAAGATGATGATGAACAATGATGGTGATGATGAGGAGGATGATGACTATGATGATGATGATGAGGATGAGGGTGACGATGATGACGATGATGACCATGATGAGGATGAGGGTGATGATGATGATGAGGAGGAGGAGGAGGATGACGATGATGATGTGAGGATGATGATGATGATGACGATGATGATGAACAATGATGATGATGATGATGAGGAGGAGGAGGATGATGACTATGATGATGATGATGATGATGAGGGTGATTATGACAATGCTGATGATGAGGATGAGGGTGGTGATGATGATGAGGATGAGGGTGATGAACAATGATGCGTCAGGACAAAACCAAATTAGTTAAGACAAAATGCATATGCGTTATAGCTTTATCATATCGCATATGGGATATGAATAAGCTATAATGCATATGCGTTACTTTAAAATTAAAATAATTGGTGGGAATAAGGTTTGGCATTAGGTTTGGAAATAGCTTCTGAATACCAAACCTATTGGATAGGAGAAATAAACCAGGGCTATTGCTTGTATTTTAGAACTCTATCAATATGCTCAGTTTAGATGGCGTGTTTTGATATGACATATACAATTTTTTTATGAAAATCTAGGATATTGTAGAGTACGATCTTACGATTTTGAATATGTAATTTTTTTCTTCAAAACTATGTTTTATTTATTTATAATTATTTTTCTAAATGACACACGTCAGTTTTCGAAAATACATATATCGATTGTTTGTTATATAACTTTTGATTTCCATCACCATTTCACAATAAAACTATATGGTGCACTAGACGAGATTAAGCTCTACGATATTATATTTATAAATCAATGATTTCATTAATTTTTGCCCCTAAAGTGTTGCACCTACACATAAGGTTTTAATTTCAGGATTTTCTGACTTCAATAATTAATAATAAAAAAATAATTCATGAAAAATTCTGAATAAATAGTGTTGCACTAGGTCCATATGTCCTTTATATGTCTTTGAATATTTTATCCCAAATTGACATCATCTACCTCATATATTGCTGCACCCGCACAAACATATATGTTAAGCTGTGTTGAAAACTTGAAAACCCACTTTCACAGAAACTAATTTTATAATCATTTACACACATTTTCTCTGCATAAATGCTATATATTATGAAAGCTGATTCAATTTTCTATCTTTTCTCTTTTTACTTCATCTTCAAATATGTTAGGGAAGTACGCCTAATTGTCACCTAAAGTTAGAGTTTTTCGTTTATTCTAGTATTATGTGGCATCTAAGGTGTCTTTAAAGGAGTCCATGATTGTGCATCAACCATGATATATTAAAAAATTAAATATAAATTTTGAAAAAACATTTTTTAATTGTTGATTGGTAGCAGGTTGCCGGCGTTCTTCTTGGGTTTTCCTTTTCGGGAGTCGGTGGCATAAAGTGTGTTGACATCCGCATGAAAACTTGGGAAGAGAAATTTAAATCTTGGGACAGACATGTTGCATGCTCCAAGACTGAACTACCCAAAATTCAACATTTACTTGATAGCTTTGTCACTTGTCTTTCTCAGGCTCACACGCCAAGCGTGATGAATCCATTCATTCTTCTCATTACTATCAAGGCCAACCAGAATTAAACTCTGAATTTTCCCCTACACCAAGCCAAAGGTCAATCATCCGAGGTCAGCTTTATTTCGTATGGTTTGAGTTGGACATGTGTTTACTTTGCATAGTTTGAGTTGGACAAGTGTTATTGCCAATAAATTTTTCCATTTTTTTTGGTATTCATTGTCAAGGGTTTGGTAACCCTTTTCCAAGGGCTAGTTTTGAGCTGGGATTTGAATTATGGATTTATAACTATATAATTGAGATTTTTTTTGGTATTTTTTTAACTTGAAATATAAGGTGGCTCTATTTGAACCAACATCCTAGAAAGACAAGGCACCCTCCTTAGAGAAAGATATTTTGCATGGTATCAATGGTTCTGTTAGCCTTAACCCTGGGGAGGTTTTGGCCATGATGAATCCTTTTGGAAATGGCAAGACTACCCTACTCAACGTGCTAGGAGAAAGAAATAAGCGGTCAGCCTTAGCCCCGGGGAGGTTTTAGCCATGATGAATCCTTTTGGAAATGGCAAGACTACCCTAATCAACGTGCTAGGAGAAAGAAATAAGCGGTCTCTGGTGGGAAGGGTCACTTACAATGATCTTCCATTTCACAAATGGTGGGCAGTGTCATGTACAATGGTCTTCCATTTCACAAATCCTTGAAGAGAAGGTTTGAGCTTTGATTTTGAGGTCATCCATTCCAATATCACTAACTCGTTTCCAAAATTTTAATAATTATTGTGTAACTTACATACTATTTATTGTTGGGAACGTGGAGTGTTGTAACGTGGAACACGGGCTTTCTGGTGCACTTGAAGCTGTGTGGTTTCGAATTATGTATCCCAAGAGAAGGCGGAGACGATGGTAGAAGAAAAAGAGACGTCGAATCTGAAAAACTACTCGTCCTCTTCAACATCGGTTGTAGGGTGCTGCAGTAAATTTACAGGCTGATTATTTGTCTATTCTATGAAACATGGTCGATTCCTTTGGCACTTCCTGTAACTATGGCTGTGATAGTTCTATAGAGTCTGATGTCGGTGGATATGGAAAATTACGAGGGCCGTGATCTCTTTTTTGGAATTCAATGATGTTGTGAATGATTACTGCAACTTTGTTTAAGATCAAGTGACATATTTCATACCGGAACCGAAAGAGGCCATGTTTATACCTGGAACCAGCCACCGGGTATTAAATGTGTGGAAAATGCAGGTAAAATAGGTGTTGGTTGCAAGAAGCGAAAATTATAGAGACGCCCAGGCCTTAGTGGATCTGTAACAGATACAATCTATCCATAGAGGGAAACGTTACTAGAAAGTTTTGTATAGTGTAACGTAGTGTACTATAATGGACTAAATCATGTGCATAGTTACCGGATTCGGCCATTGACTAATAGAAAGTTGTTTATATAGGATAATTAAGGTTAAGGTTAATTAAAGTTAGGGTTGTGAATCTCCAATTTCTAATTTTGGGATGAATGTCGCACCCATATCGAATTCTTTAACTGATTCGGATCACACCAACGGTTCGTGTAACCTTTCTTATGTGGTTTGTTGATTCATTTATTCTATAGAACTCAAGTTCGCAGTACTCCGGTAAAGCCGAGGACTGATGACAAAACAACTAGAAGACAGTTTTATCATTTTGAAGTTGAAACTTATTATTTTGAAAAGTTAAAAAAACTTTCATTGGATTTATTTTCGAGATAAGCTAAACTCTAGATCACTTGCATTCAAAATCCAGTGAGTTTTTTTGGCCAAAATTTGAAAGAAATTGTTTAAATGGTAGTTTACAATGATTGGAATTGCATAATCCACGTGCGGTAGGGGTAATCGAGGGTACTGAGTCCATTTCTGCGATAAAAATTGCAATTTCAACACTGAAAGTCTCATTTTCAACAACAAATTGTGTTGTTGGATTGCGACCAAACTTGCCGAAAAAGGTGCAAATGGTCTAGAGTTTATCCAACTCCTTTAATTTCACTCATGAATTATGAATTAAATTAAAAAATTAATTAATTAACAATATAACCAACAACCTGCAAAATTGCATATCAGTTGGAACTTAGAGGCCTAATATTTCTGATTACTGAGCAAAGTTAAAATGCAAAGAGTTGGAACTTAGAGGCAGGTTGGCAACATTCCATAAATGCCCTAATTGGATTATAATTTATTTTATTTTATAATGTTAATATTTCTGGTTACTGAGCTAACCCGATGGAGACATTAAGTGAGGAGGCCTTTACATAGTATTAAGTGAGGAGACCCTTATATAGGGATGTATAGCTACCTGAGAATTTGACCCGGAGACTTGTTGTTCACAACTTACAGCACTCAACCACTTGAGCTAGCCCATCGAGCTATTTATAATGTTAATATATGTCATATGATTTCAACATAAACATTACACATTTCTTTGTATAATAATTTTGTCTTTATTTTGTTTAAAAATGTAATATTTTTAAAATACAATATTTTAAAAATTTATGGAAATTGTTATATTTTATTAATTTAATAATTAAATAGATTTATACAAATAATCACATTAATTTGTTATAACTAATTTAGATTATACTAATGTTCAATAAAGATCAAAATTAACCCAAGGAAAAGAATACACCATAATATATGGCATAAGGGCACACACAATTCTATAGCCTACATAGAAGAAAATAGAAATAGTAACTCAAGATAAGGAAATTCAAATACAAAGAAGAACCAATCCATCACAACATGGAATATTGAAGAGACTGAAAAAGAAGAAAGTTTGGTCAAAATGGGGAGTATTGAAGAGACTCGAAAAGAAGATTCGTAAAAAGAGAAAATAGTGTTGAAGTGGGAAAATGCTTCTAACCTTTAAGACCATGGAAAAGTGCTTGATGGTTGTAAGGCCATCAATATCATTGGACCTACCACCTAATCCAAGATGTAAGTGACTTTGCCTCTTCTAACTTACACTGCAAAACAATTACAAGAAGAAAGTAACCATGCTAGTGCAAACACTGTTAGACAATTGCAAGAAGAAAGTAACCATCCTAGTGCAAGTCAATCTAGATGATTTTTCTTTGTCATTGCAAATCAAACACTTGTCATAAAGAAATGTCTAAGGGCCTCTGGTCCCCATCAACTATGAATCATCCTTAGAGAGATTTATCTGAGTCACTAAATAGATACTAGAACCACACTTTGATGTCATAATTGAGGGAGCATCTAAATGCAAAGTGGTCCCCAATCAGAGACTTTGTATGAAAATTCTACTAGGTTTAGTGCTCTCGAAGAATATGGGTGGTGTATAATGCAACTAGACTTATGTGTATCCATGATGTTTGATATAAGGGTGAATACATCACGAATACATGATCCTTTGTTGCGCTTTTTGGCTAAATTGGCACATGGAAACAATTTACATATACATTAGATGGAGCTAATTTTCAAACTTTTGGTTAAGTTTTTGTAATCAAAATCTCCATCAGTTCGTTCATCCTCATACTATCTTGCTTAGACCTACACTCACCGGGTTAACACCCCTAGAAAAGGGTGGGAAACGAAATAAAACCAAATATTTTCAACCTGAATTCTTTATAAACTTGGTTGCATATAATAAGAAGAGTCATGTCAAACATGTGATGGTGAAGAAGAATTAAAGTGTTGTGAGTCATACATGAGGTAAGTTTTGGTACTCTCTTCCTTCTTATTTGTTAATTTATGGTGAAATGTAGTCAACTAAATAATGTTATAATTCATAGTTTCAATTTAATTTTAGATTTGTGATTTGATTAATGTTTTGATGATAAGTTAATCAAATTTAACAATATTTTATGGATTATGAAAAAAAAAAATACCTATTCAAGTTAAAAAAATGAAGAATTGTTCTTATTTTTGTTAGAATAGCTAAGAGCTAAGTATATAGTATAGATAATTTTTTGAAATTAATAAAAGGTTAATGGCTCCTCACATTTGGGCATATACTCTATTATAATGTGTAATGTGTAATGTGTATTGTATTTTGTGTGTTCTCACATGATAATTTAATGGTGACACATGATATTGCAATTCAATTTCAATTTATATATTTATCTATTATTTTATGAATTTATTTTATTTTTTGTGATTTATTCAATTTGATTAAATAATGTGTGAATTTTGTGTGTTCACATGATAAATTTATTATGTTGAGTTTTTTAACTCAGCATGTTTAATCTATAAATATGTAGATTATAATAGTTTAAGGTTGCGATAAAATATTTTGATTTATTTATAATGTTATGTCTAGTGTTTTTAATGTAATTGTTTTTTGAAATGTCTTATAGAAAAGTCCATAGGAATAACTTGTGTTGAAATAATTCTATCTAATAGAAACTTTGGAGATTTATATTATTCCTTATAAAAGTTGATAATCTTATAACACTCTTTGTGTAAATTTTTTGGAGAGTCTTCAAAAAAGAACAAAATTTCTCTGCAACCACACTCCCTAGCTCACAAAGGTGGGCAAATCTTTATAATTTGTGAGAAAATGAGCCAAGCCAAATTCAAATGTTTGTGAATCCCAATTTTCATGAATTTTCAAAACCTTCTTAACCTCCTTCCAAACTAATTTTTTAAAATAATAATTCACCAATAGTGGTCAAGAGCAAGCCAATAAATATACTTGTTGAAATTGTGAATTAGTAGTTTTTATTGTTGATTTTGGAACTGTCAAAATTACCATTAATTGTTTTTATCTCAATACTTTACATGACCAAATACATCAATGCCATCTTTAATCAGAGGAACAACATCTCCAAAAGGAGTAGTAATAATAATACAAAATAGAATATCTTAGTCAGTTACAAAATAGTGGGAGCCAAAGACACAGAAATTGAAAATTAATGAAAACCAAAAAGTCATAGTAAGTTTTTTTTCCAATATTTTCTAAATTGGAAAGTGTATATATATATATATATAAGTTAAAAATGCAGGAGCCGAAATATTTTATGAAGTCCTTGTATCATGGAATATAACCCATGCCTCAAATTTCTAAGTTAACTTACCAGGATGTTCTCTTAATGTGTTTATGAAGAGTTTTCTTCTTATCAGAGTGATGTGGGTAGAATTCTTGAATCTTGTAAAGCAAGAAAAATTGAAAACCAACTAAGTTATGAATCTTGTACACGAGTAAAACCTAAAAACCAACTAAGCTATAAATCTTGTAAACAATCCTAAAAGGAAACTACGTTCCATCTATAGTATGGAAGCCCATGTTTAGTGAAAGTTTTTGGTTAAAGGCATTGTCAAAGAATATATGGAAGCTTTAGCTTCAGACTAATTCAAAACAAATATTAATATTTTAAAAAAATATGGGTGAAATGTTAATACATAAATTTTTGGACATAATTCAATAATGATTTCATTTCAATGATTAAGATCAAAGCACTTATGTTTTATTATTGTGTTGGGAGAACAAATTTAGAAAAAAAAATGTATCAAACCCAACATAGTGATAAAATCTATGAAATTTGAAAAAGGATTAAGCATAAACATAAAAACTTGTAGTTCTAAGCATAGCAACAAGATTTGGTCATAAATTAGTCTTTATTATATTAAAAAAAAACCATACAAAATGAAATATAATAATTTGTAACATAAGAAAATGTAGACCTAAAAACTTTAGTTCAAAGCATAGCTACAAGATTTGGTCATATTAAACTTTGTTATATTGAAGAAATTTTAAATCATACAAAATGAAATATAATATTGAATTAAATCATACAACATATCTAAATATTTTAAATTTATAATATATATAATTTCATACTTTTTCTTTAAACCCTAAAACTTTAAAACTAATAAAAGAACTACCAAAATTTATAAAAAAATTATTTTATTTATTTATATTATACATTTTTACAACTAAAAATCTTTAATATTAACCAAAAACATGTTTTAATAATCTAAATGAGTATACTTCCGTATCACTATCAGTATACTTCCCTATTGAAATTGCACTTAATTTTCTTATCACTTATTTATTTTATTAAAACTTTATTGAAATTCATATTTATAATTAAATCTATAAAATATTAAGAAAAAACAACAAATATTGATTTTTATAAAGCAAAAAGGCCACTTTTTACTATATGGAAGAAGTTGAGGGTGATTCCATGAAGATGGGTAACACTTTTTGGCCAAATTTGGCGATGAAAACCTGATTATTTACTCATGTGCTAGATAGAAGCCCTCAAAACGCATATNTTTTTGCGTGTATACAGGTTATAATTAATCATATTTATTAAAAAAATTATTTGGGTAGATGGGCAGCCTATTTATACATTTATATATGTATGTGTGAGATCTGAGAAATTGAATCGAAATCATCACTACCCAATATTCACTTTTACATTGAAAACGATAAACGCAAGTTGCAACAATCGCATGACGTCCTCTTCATTCTAAACCTAGTTATTGGATCATCGTCGTAAACCCAATAAGTAGGAGTATTAGGGTTGTGGCACGAAGCACCTCAAAAAATCGAATGGTCGCAACAATGTCAAAGTTGATCCATGTTTCAAGAAGAACATTGCACAAATACACTAAATTCAGGGTAAAGATAGATGAAAATGATGAAGTTGCTTGTTGGGCTCTTATTTGTAGAGAAGCATATCAAGACAGGATGGTCTCTTGTGGTTAATCCTCTGATTAAAAATGCCACATAATTCTTTTTTTTGTTGGGGCTCTGTTCCACATAGATTAGTCCTTTATATAACTTCTTTCAAGGTCTTTG
>LPNX010468837.1:83013-97521 GCA_001517045.1 Pseudotsuga menziesii
AAGAAGGAAACTGTGTTTTCCACCAAAGGCTGATAAATATCGATTGTGAATTGAAAAAACATACGTTAATGAATACTATTCACATAAATATGGATCATGCAAGCTACTATGAATTTCAAAACCTATGTTAATGATTATTACTCACTTCCTTTGATGAATGTCGATGCCATATTAAAAAAAATGGTGCTAGAACCTACACTGTAACAGGTGAATTAACTAGATATGGACATTCCCTTATGCCTTTGGAAATTGCCAAAGACCTTGAAAGAAGTTATATAAAGAACTAATCTATGTGGAACAGAGCCCCAACAAAGAAAAGAATTATGTGGCATTTTTAATCAGAGGATTAATCGCAAGAATACTTGGAGATGTAAGTACGATCAATGAAACTCTAACCTAGCATCAACACCGGAGCTCAGGAAAGAATATTGAATGCAACAGAATGAAGGACCTATGCTTGAGTCAAATGATTTGAATGTAGAGGATTTTTTTAAATCCCATATTTACCTAAATAAAAAGAAATAGACCAGACAGTGTACCACTTGGAACCAGAAGGGACTATAGAGAATTCCATAAAAATACCAAATATATGTAGCAGTGGATAGTCAATAAGAAGATTATTAAGCCCCCTCATATAAGCTAAACGTATTGTTTAGCTAAACACATGTTTTCATATCCCATGCATTTGCCTATTATAGAACTATTCCCTTCTAACCCCGCAGCCTCTTTTTATAATTTTTTTTAACACAGGAACCTCGACCGAGGTATTTCTTAACCCTCGGTCGAGATTTTAATACCTCGACCGAGGGTTAATAAATACCTCGGTCGAGGGCTGAAAAAAACCTCGGTCGAGGGCTTGTTAAACCCTCGACCGAGGTACATTTTTCTGTTTTTGCCGAAATGCACTTGCCAAAAAGTGTTACCCAGGTCCGAGGATTCACCCTTGATTTGAAATTACTTGCATAAACCAAAAAGACAACAAAGAAATCTGCAATGGGATAATACACAAAATGCAAAATACACTATGCTCTGTATATTTTTTTGTTAATTTATTTCGCAATATACAATTATTTATTATTTTTCGAATGTGACCACATCTGATTTCAACATCATTTTATACATGCTTGTCCATTTAGTTTTTTTTTCACTATTCTGAAAAATTGAAAAACCAAAGATACCCTTTTGAAAAAAGTAGACTATGTATTTTTAAGAAATGTTTGGAATCTGCAATTGAGATAAGGACTTACCTCACTATGATCTTTCTATCTTCTATGAAATTTCGTACCCACATCTAGTGCACAGTCATTTGCCATTCAATCTGCTCCCTCACCTTATCAAGTCTTGTCCGGGTAATTGCAAGACTGTTTACGTTGCTCACAACCCCAGAGATGTATTCGCTTCCTATTGGAAATTTTTCAGTAAACTTCGTGACAATGGGTACCATCATCTAATTAAAGACGTGAACAAAGAAACGACATGTGATGCGATTTGCTCTGGCCTTTTCCATGGCTGCCCATTTGCTGAGAAGGTTTTGAGTTATTGGCGAGAGAGTAGGCCTAATCTGAATAAAGTGATGTTTCTCACTTACGAGCAGCTACCGAGAGACTGCATGGCTTGTGTTAAGAGGATATGGGCTTTCTTAAATTGCTCTGCTAATCTACTGTAGGACCACGCTCAGAGAATAGTGGACAAGTGCAGTTTCAATGGCAAGTCCAATTTGGAGGCCAATAGAAGAAGGGAACTGGAGAATTTTAATGTATCAGTCAACAATTCCAAGTTTTCCCGAATATTTGTTTAATCGATCCTCTAGGTGTTCTACTATTGAGAGGAGCATAAATACATGACTTTACTAGTGTTCATCATTTGTGTAATGATTTGATGGTGTGAGAGTAAGGAAGTATATTTTACAATATAGTATTGTAATTAAAAGTTGCTAAAATTTCAAAACGCATGGCACAGACCGGAGCCATTAGTCGGGAAATTTACAAGGCAGTTTCATTTGCCTGATGGCGACATGGAAGGCATCAAAGCTAGCTTGGAGAACGGCCTAATGATGGTGACTATGCGGAAGGTGGAGCAAAAGGTCGGTGAAGTGAAAGTTATCAGTATCGAATCCAATGGCGGCAACCGAAAAACTAATGACAAACTGTAATAGCTTGATCATGAATTGTATAATTGCATTGTATTTCCTGGTGTATGGAACTGTAAAATCGTTTTGTATGGGAATAATAAAAGTAGATTAGGTATTTCTGTTGGACTAAAGTTTGATCCCTTAAGCTTCAAAAGCTTTTTCTCGCGAAGTTTCCATGGTTGAACCATGAATTTAATTTTTCTTTGCGTGGTGCTCAAATAATGACTTTGTTTTCTTAATTTTCCTAAGTGCTTTTAATGGTGCATATCTACAAAGAAAAATCAATTTTGAAGACTTACACAAAAAAAGTATATGGAAACGTTATAAAGCGTGTTGGAGCCCATAACAAGACCGAAACTGCCATAGCTACTGATACTAAATGAACACTGACAACAAGAGTTGAGAAAGGCCGAACGCCAACGGACTGGCAAAGTTGTGGTTTGGGTTCACTAAAACAATTGTCTCCAATTTAATTTTAAAGTAGTCGTTCTCCAGCCTTCTATTCTCACAAAATCTCAAGCAAAAACTATGGTTTATTTTAATTCATTCACCACTTGTAATATTTTATTTTTTATTTTTTATTACATCGAAGGTGTTATTTAGGGGATGGCCTTTTCCGGATTTCGTCGTCTGTGGACGGCCTACGAGGAGCCGCCCCTTGTCCACCGCATTTATGTTTTAGCTGCCAAAAATAACTTATCCTATCTCCACATTTACGCTGCCCAAAATAACATATCCTGTCCGCTGATCTCGCGTCTGGTGGTGATGCGGAGAGATGGATCTGTCGCCATCATTGTCGAACATTTTGAAAGCGTCTATCAGTACTTCGAGTCTGCAGGAGTTGCCAATGGTCTCACTATTGAGAGCAATAAAGTCCACCAGATCTATGTAGCCGTCTCCATCAAAATCAGCCTCAGAAACAATGTTCATAAGCTCTTCGTCCGTCAGGTTCTTGTCGAGGGAATGCATAAGGTGACCTAGCTCGGACAACAGTGTAGATAAATCATAGAACACATAAGGTGACCTTGCTCAGACAACAATGTAGATAAATCATATTGCACTTCAATATTGGTTTGTTATATAACAGTGTCAATCTTCACCGCAGAATGGTTTCTATGAATATATATCTTACAATAAAACACACAGTTCATGCTAAATTTATACTACCCTTTGATGAAGCATCGAATGCATTCATCATCGCCATGAACTCCTCGAAAGTGACGAGCCCATTGCCATTACAATCAAACGTTCTGATCATGGCCTAGCAGTCAAGCAAAGTGCAAGGCTCTTGCAGCCTGATCGATTCCACCACGCAATGCCGCTAAGCCGATTCGACCATCAAACCTCTTTATCTCAATACCGACGACAATCACACACATTTTCGCCCTCCCTACAACTCATCATTCTTCCCGAAAGGCACGTGCTTGGGGTCGAAAAGTAGTGACAGAGAAGTCGTGGGATCAAAACACAGCGACAACAAACAAAAATAAGCAGGGACCATGGGACCTTTTGCTTGCTGAGCGTTCAAACCCCTTTTACGCCTGTCCTTGGTGAAAGTCCAGTCCAGTCCACTCTCTAACCCCAACTCAGTCATCCTAAACCTCGATCTTTTCCTTCTCATAATTGAAATCACCTGCTCAAAACCGACACACATCCAAGGATAATGTTTCGTGACTGTAATTGCAACTGTGCAAAACCATGCCCTTTTAGAGAAAGCAGTGGATGCTTTTTATAAGCTTAGCAACCCAAGGGAGCAGATCCAAGCTTACATCTTTGATGTCATTCGAGAAAGCGTCCTGTTGAGGCCTGGAAAATCACAGGCGACAACAGCAAGGGATTCTCCCTAGTAAACGTTCCCAACTAGCCCGTTACTGTTTGGTATGGGGAACCCTTCGGTATGGGGAACCCTTCTGGTTTGCGGTCCGACTACCGTAGGTCAAGAAACCAAAATAAAGGGTTTTACCGGTTACGACCTGGTCCACTGTGTATCTTTCTTAGTTTTTGAGTTTTAAGTATGAGATGCAAATGCCTATCTAAAATGCAGATTGATAGAGAATACGAGGAGTGGTTACAATGTGATGCACAGGTTCTTACCTCTCGTCTTAACTCTCTCCCATCTAAATCACACACAGCAAGAAAACTAAAACTAACTTAACTAAATTGTCCCTTGGGAGCGAGATTATCATTTAATGAGTAATGTATTACTGTTCATGCATTAAGAAAAATCACAGGTAGCTGTTCTTTATTTCAAAACACATAAACATGAATAGATAGATGAACAACAAGATAGCTCATTGTTTATGAAAAACATTCATTACTCATAGTGGAAATTCCATAAAATAAACTAGAGAGCATTCATACAAGAACATAGGTTCAACAAGTTAGAACAATCTCACAGTTAATGGACAAAAGCTGAAAACGAAATAGTTCCCCTTCAACAACATCCATTGCACAACATTTGAACATTCCACCAAAGCTTTCTCCAATAGGAAAAATTGTAATTATCTATTGCAAAAGGAAATAGTTTTTCTTACAACATGTTCTCACAAGTCTAACTGGAAAAAGGAAATTCCCTTATCAAACTATCCTATACTTATACAAAAAGCAAAACTTTTGGGCTGCCCCAAATGACTCGAGATTCCCCAACGTTTCAATTCCCAAAATTTGTCCTCTAGTGAGTGTTCATACATTTTACAATATTTAAACAAAAACTAATAAAGCACTTCTAAGTAGAGGGCCTTGCTTGATCATGTAAGAACTTTTTCCACGCTTGGGCTTCTGCTGCTATGCTCTCAAATTCTGAAGGTTCAAGAAAACGTATATTTATTTCATACTTAGCAGCCTGATTTTTAACTACTTTGATTTTGGCTGGGCTTAAACACAGCTGATCTTTAAGCAAATGGATGTTGACTGCTGCATGAGCTACGACATCTTTCAGGATCTACTCATCCAAGTCCCCGACTTGTTGTATCTTCTGCTCATCCTCCTGATACCTGCTCTGTAGCATTTTGGTGAACAGCTCATGCTCTGGTAATGTCTCTAGTCTTTGTCCTGCAGCAACTTGGAATTTGTTGTAGGTGACCAGCACCCTTCTGCAGTATTCAGTACAAGCTCCTCTTGTTTTCTTCACAGCTTTCTTGAACTCCTCTACCGTGTTTATTGCAAATTCTAACAAGTCATTGTCCTGCTTTAAGCTATGTTGACCTTTGGCTGGTAAATCTGCATGGATTTATTCATTGGTCTCTATCCTTACTATCCTTCCAATCATGACTTCCAAAATGTCCAAAATTTCCTCCAATCTATTATCTATCTGCAAGACTTTACATATTTCCTTTTCAATAGACACCTGTAGCTTGTGCATTCTTCTTCATTGGGCTAGGACATGCTCCTTTAGAGGCTGGATATTAGTTTGCTATTCACTGGAATCCTTCAGTGATGCTGCTAATGAAGTAATCTGTCCTTCAAAATCTGCTACCTGCACTTGGAATTGCTTTTCTTTCTCTTCCATAGTAGCCCTCTATGCCTCCAACTCCACCACTTTTCTTTGCAGCTGGTCCTTTTCTGCACTAAGAGTTTCATATGATGCTTTGAGTTCATTCTTTTCTATCTTCAGCACCTGATATTTTTGCTGTAACCTCTACAATTCTGCTAGGTTATTCTGAGCATCCTTACCTGTCCTTTCCATGGAAACTTCCAAAGTCATCTTATTTGCTTGAAGAGTCTGAAGTTTTGCTTTTGAAGTCTTCACTTCATTTTGCATGTATTCAAATTTCCTCTTTAGTTTATAACCTTCATTTCTCTCTTTCTTCAAAGTTTCCTTCAATTGACTTGCATTCCTTTTCAACTGCTCCAGATCTGCCATCAGTCTATTTACATTATCTTCAGTGGCTTGTGTCAACGCCACTCCAGCTCAGGTTGTCAATCGAGGATCTTTATTTGTCCCATACACCAAAGTTTTATCAATGACCATCATGCCTGATTATCCTCTTGTTTCGAATTTTCTCTCAGTCCTTTTGACAATCCTCTTCTTCTCCTTGTCATAAAAAATGGTGCTAAAATCTGGGACTTCTTCTCCCTTTTCTTGCACAAAATCTATCAGATTCAATTCAGAAAAAACCACTTGTTCTTGAGTGCTACCAGAAACTGCAGCAGGCTCCTGGGAATCAGGATTATCTTGTCCCTGCCCCTGATCTGTATGATCCTGTACTTCTTGAGTGTCTGTTGGGTCAGAAGTTTGCTGGTCTGTTGTAGATCCTGTCAGCTTCAGACCTTCAGTTTCCTTTTGTTTCTTCTTCATCTATCCATCCTCCTTCTTCTGCCTTCTTTGCAGCTTCCTCTGCACTCTTTGCTGCTTCTTGTTCAGCTTTCTTTCTTTCCTCCTCTTCACTCTTTAACCAACTTTCTGCCTCCTGTGCTAGCCTCCTAGCATCCTCTTCCCTTTTTTTGGCCTCCTCTTCTTTAGCTTTCTTCTGTGCGGTTTGGCCCTTACTGCCTTTGATAGTAATTTTCTACTTAAATATTCTCTTCAATGCAGTCTTATTCCTTGCATTCCTGAAGATTTCCTCATCTTTGTCCTAGAAATTTGCATATTCAAAATGAACATTTGCTTCTTTGCAATACTCTGCAACCTTATTTTGGGAGTCATTTCTGTGGAAGCTCATCTCCCCAAAATGAAACTACTCCAACTCTTGTACAAATTCAGCAGCTCGTTTAATATTTGTAAACTTATAATTCCCTATCAAAAAAGGGATAGCAGGGTAGGCTGCCTTTTTATGCTCAAACAGGAAGCTTCCTACACCATCTAGATAAACTTGCCTGACTGCTTCTTTATGCACTACATAATCAGTGGCATACCGGGGTAGTAAGGAAGGTTCCCTAGAGCAACCATACATTTTGATGTACATCCCTTCATCAGTCAAATAATAATTTGCATGCTCCTCGATGACTTTAAATGCCTTCTAGGACATACAGTTGCATTCTTTTAGGAAAATTAAATTGTATAAAGGCATAATAAAATGTTCACATATCTCCTTACAGTGGTTGTAATATTTATGTGCCCAGATTAGTTTGTACACAGTGTACATAGGGGTTCTGTCCCTGTCCCAATTGCACCTTAAGGTTGGAAATGGCTGTGTACATAATATACAGTCCACTAGGATGGAGCTCATATAGAACTCAGACTTCTTCTGGGACACTCCTCCCAAAGCTGAAGATATGCAAGCTGAGAGGCTGTTGGACACAATGTTTTCCTAGTTGAATACAGTCCCCTGGGTGGCCACATAGAAAATAATGGGAATCCATCCCAACTTGAAACTTTTTCCATGAGCTCTCCCAAACACCCTGTTGAGCATCGGTGCTATAAACCTATAAGGAGTCTGGAGAGTGGCTGTATCATACTCTCCTGATGGCCTGGTTCGAAAATTCTTCCCAGGTATCATCATTCTCTTCACTATTTCAACCAAGTCCAAGTTTATTTCCTTCAACCAACTTTCAGTTAAGTATACTTAGGCAGGAGGTAGGTGATAAGCCAGTGAAACATAACCAGGACTGTAGGCCGCATAGCCCTGTTTGGCAGCATTGGCTAAAATCATTGTGGTCACATTGACCTTAGGTAGAATCCAACTGATCACCTCTGAGCATGGGAACAACTTAGGTCTTGTGGCTACCTTCATAAGAGCTGACTTCTCTATGTTGGCATATATGGTCAATTCTTCAAATTCAGCATCGAGTACATTTTGATTTGAAATCATCCGATACATTTCACCCCACTTATAATCAGGCTCTACCCCAGTGGTAGCTCTAGTGTTTTCATAGATATATTCTACCTTGGTAACAATTTCCACATTAGGTTCTCCTTCAGCAATAGGGGCCTTCTTCTTTTGTCTCTTAGACATGTCACCTTTGAAGAAATTGCCCTGGTAGACGAGCTATGCAGTCGACAAGGAAATCTAAAATCTCCACGGAAACACCTCCCACGAATGAGATCCCGACAGCTAGGCATGGACGCACAGTTCAACTCAACAGGGATAGAGTAAGCATGAGTTCACAAAGATAAACAATAAAATAATAACCCGTCCCATATATATAGACCTCGGTGAAAAAATAGTTGGCGGGAAAACTTTTCTATCAGACAGCGGGACAACTAAGGCATCGGGCAGTTAATCCAAAGAGGACCCGCAACAGCGGGCGACAGACATACTATGGGTTCCGCGACACAGTAAAAATGGTGAAATAAAACACTAAAACTTGTAGCATCAGACATCGGAATGACTATAGCATCGGATGGTTAGTTGGAAGAGGAGCTAAAATGGCGGAAGTCACATGGACCAAAAGTTCCGCAGACCAGTAAACATTGGAGAAAAACAGAACAAACCATTGGCGAAAATCAAGCGAAACATTGATGAAAATCAATCAAACCATCAGGGAACGGAAAAACTACATGTCGGATGGTTAGTCCGCTCTGGAGCTGCAATGGCGGGATTCAAATAGACTACAAACTCCATGGCAACCAAAAACATCAGCGATCGAAACACCCGAAGACTAATCCCTTGATCAAATGTCTAACACAATTTTGATAGCAGGATCGGCAAGGATAAAGGCTTCCGTCGGAGTGCTTGCAATCTGCCATTCGAAATGGTGGCCACACAAAGGACTTATGCTCCGACGGTGATGAGACGAAAAACACAGATATGAATATAATATGAAAAACGTGTCGACGAAAACAAGGCTTTGGATTGGGCCATTTTTTAAGTAAGCTTCCACAACGACGGCTGCGTAGATGAATACGACCCCGATTCACAGTTCGATAAGCTTCCAACAGCGAAAAAAAAGTCATCCATAAGTCAAAACATCGGCAGACAAAGATAGTCATTCAACAATTTACATCAATTTAACCTCAAAGATCAAAATCTGTAGTAGAAAACAACAAAGTCTATCAATCAAAAGCAAATCCAGGCAAGATAAAATTAAAAGGAGGGTCCAAATTTTTTAGAAATTTGGGAAAACGTTGCAGCTGCAACACGTCCCAAGGATGAACTTGGATGACGTTTCTGAGCAAAAGAATGATGTTGCTAAGGTTGTTGAAGTGGAAACTTTAAAAGGATATGTCAAAATATGGATTTGGGATAGTGTAGACTCTCATTATTGATGTAGTACCTACTGAAGCTGTGAATAAAGCAATGAATGAAACAAATGCTGTTGCTAGAATGAGGTTGGCAACATAGGACAAAGCTGAGGTGGAGAAAATCTTGCAAATTAAATGAGCAGAAGCAAAATATTTGTCTGGTCTGGGTATTTTCCGTCAACGAAAAGCAATTGTGGATAGTCTTAGGCATTGTGTATTTTGTTTCTCAGTCAATATGCCTGGGACAACTGCAAAAGACATGCTGGACACGATTCATGGTAACAAGCTACAGTTCGAAACTCAGTTGAATGTGGGTAGCAAGAGGAAAAAATCCTTTGGAAAGGAGATTACTGGTTTTCAGTTTACACCAGGAGGAGATTCTTGATTGGGTACCACAATCTCTTTGTTGAAAACCAATTGCAAAGACTGAATCACCGATAAATTATAGGCTGAATCACCGATAAATTATCTTTGGTGACTGATGGATCCTGTGTCATTTTCCTGGACGGTCGAATCTATCTCAAGGGTTTGAATTCCTAATTTCAGCGTTTTTTTATTGCAGACTTCATGGGACCTTAGGACCTTTGGCTTGCTAAGTGTTGAAGCCCCTTTTAAGCCCATCCTTGGAGAAAGTCCAGTTCAATCCACTCTCTAACCCCACCCCAACTCAGTGGGGCTAAACTGGCACACAACAGGCAATCACCTATTCAAAACTGGCACACAACAGGCACACATCATCATCTCACTCCTACCCGCCGACTCCTGTACCTCATTTTTTGAAATATATAGAAGTTCTCTTCAGTGTTTCATTTCCCCCGCTTTGGGGGTATGCTAAGGGGTATGCTAGTTAAAGTTAATTGTTGGATTTTTTAACATGTGAAAATACTTACGTGACAGGTTGGATTTTCCTTTTTTTGTGTGTGTGGATAAGCATTTAGATATTATCTCAAATTTTGGACTTACTTGAGTTGATCAACAAGATTAACCCTAGTGTATAAAATGGATTCATTTCATGGCGATCATATCCTTTTATGCTTAAATGAATCTTGATTAAGATTTAAATAAGCTTTAGTTAAAGAAAGGGGGTGGTTAATGAAACTAGTAACAATTTGTTTTTGTTTTTTTGGTTTATTAAATAGTATTTGTTTTGTGATTATATTAATTCTAACAATCTGTAATGAATAATGTATAAAAAATTATATATTTTAGCTTTTGTTTAATAGCTAACTATCTTCACAAAATTAACTAGTCGGTTGTGCCTATGGGTATTCACTAGCGGTTTTACTTATGGTTATGCTAGTTTAAGTTATGTAGGGTGTACATTCTTGTTTATTATTAGGAGGAGCATAGAGGTTGTTCCACAAAGTTAAATTTAACAATTTTTTTGGTTTCAAATTGAATTTTTTGGATATCATTGTTGCGCTCTTAAAATTCTGTAAAATATGTATTTGTAATTATATTTTTATTAAATTATGTAAAAATATAAGGTCTTCCAAAATTTGTATTTGTATTTATTTTATTAAAGTATGTAAAAAAAATTACTTTATTTTTAAATTGAACTATATATAAAGTAAAAAAATGAGAAGACTTTTATCAAATATAAATAATTTATTTTATCAAATATAATCTATAAATATAAATAATTTATTTTATTAAATATAATATATATTTTTGGAATTTATATGTAGGATGGAATTTATAGGTAAGATTGAATCACAATTATAAGGTAGAAAATAAAAATAATTTATTTTATTTAAATTATTTTATCAAATATAATTAAAGATTTTTTTGAATTTATATGTACCAATGAATCATAATACTATAACGAAGAGGTAGGTAGATTACCAATAAATGAGTAATATCCTACAATAAATGAATAAATTATCAATAAATGAGTAATATCCCCAACAAATGAATAAGTATAAGGTTTATATATTTCTCTAAGTTATTTTATCAAATATAATTGTTAAAAAACATAGCTCTGGTTTGTCTAGCCATCCTATCCCTCTTTCATAAATCTCACCTCACAAGTATCCATATCATGACCAAACAATTTGAATAGTATGGATGCTTTCAACATGGTATCAATAAACATAGATAGAACATAACATATAATATGCAATAGATGATATTTGTTATTTAGAAGTCTATTATATATAATAAGTAGTATGATGAGATTGTTTTATGTGTGTGTATAAATATATATATTTTTTAAAATTTTGACATACTTAAACAAAAATTTACATTTTAAAATGCAACAACTAAACTGGGAAAGTAGAAAATTATTATTAAGACATCCCTCTGGAGAGGGGGTAATCTGCATAAACCTCACAAACTCATCCACTCTGAACGAAGAAACTCTACTCCTAAGAGAATCTAGAACCAAGTATGCCACCATATTAGAATCAAAATAGAGTGACAAAACATTATCATTAGTATTTATAAGCTCCCAAAAAATCATAAAATACACTTGCCTCTACCTCCATGATTGAATTCCCTAAAACAACTTACTCTTGGGTGTTGTGTTTGTATGTGGACTATTCTCTTCATGCATAATCATCTTGATGCTTCTTGACTATTCTCTTAATTAATAGTCTTCTTGGTGCTTGTGGATGTAAGCATAATGTATTGTGGACTTTCTCTTGATTATTATGTTTGAACTTCACTTGTTACACTGTATTTGTTTTTGTTTCATTGTTTCATTAGTGGTCTTAGTATTTATGCTTTCAAGTTTTTTGGTATTCTTCATCGGTAAGGTTTGGCAATTCTTATCTACTCCCCAAATTCATACGGTATTCCATGTGCACACTCAAATGTAGTTTGTGTTATTTTAATGGTTAAAATAATATAAGTTATAACATGAAAAGTAAAAACAATGATGCAAGATGTATTTGACAAGTATAATTGCTTTTGTGTCAATATCACCGCAACAATTATAAGAACATAGACAACCTTTACTTTAATAGTAACTTATATTGAATTATAATGTCTTCTACAATTATTGATTAATTCTTATTAGAGCTTGAATTGTGGATGCAAAATAAATGCCAATTATAAATATAGCATATGTAAAGGAGATTGAATATGTCTAGACTTAAACATTATATTTAATTGCAATACATGATGCTTAGCTACTTAAATGCCACCTGATTTTGTGATTCCATGGAAAACATGCAATTCTCACTTTATTTAATCTCTACCGATACATTATTTGTTTATGGGTGATTTTTTATAAATTTTATAGACCACTCCATGATACAATAAGAAAATGAAAGGAAAATTCTAAGAACTTTCTCATCCTAGGTATCAACGTTGTGTACATGAAAAATTGTGTATCATCACACTAGTAATTATTGGAAATCCATTGGAATAGTAATTATTTTAATGATGGACACAATATTTATTATTATATTTATGGGCATAAGCCAATTTGTGGTCAAAGTTTTATATATTGGTTGTCTATTAGTAATTATTAATGGGCAAAGTTAAAAATTAAAATTTATTTTATGGGTGAGTGCACAAAGTTGAGGGACCTTTTAGATGAAATGGTAGAGTGAAGTAAATCACTCTTGATCCATAAAATATAAATCATCCCAAGCAATCCCGACCCTGCCAAGTCTAGTCCCAAGGCTGCCAACATGCATGCCAATTAGGATAGTTAAGGGTGTGTGCATGGTGATGAGGGTCTCTTTTGATGCGTTAGATGCAATAGAAAACTGGAAAAAAAAGGCACCATCAACTTGCATGGATATTTTGAGACACTTACACAATGAATCTTGCGATGAGTAAAAAACAAGAAATGTAGGAAATTGAATGATGTTTCCAAATATATAATTTTTTTCTATTGAAAATGTTGTTAAATATCTAAAGTTAGATATTTTTCAATGGGCACTTTTTATGTTTGGGACAAATTATAAGGTATATGTTTTTGTGGGTGCATCCTCTGAGTGACTAAATGATGGAATAAACTTACAAAAAGTGGTAGACATATAGAGAACATATAGTACTAGTGCACGACTATTTTTCCAATAATAAAAATAATATTTCTATTTTTTTTAATTATCTACGAGATCAAACCTCAAAAATGGTATGTCAATTGTGGGTACAGTGTTTGAATGTCTTAATGAAATTGTTTAGACATGGGTTTTTTATAGCATGTAGAGGTCGATGTTCTTTAGTGCACCATACAATTTTTTTTAAATGGTTGAGAAATGAAAGAGATATGGACGAAACACTAACAATGTGATTTTTGAGTTGAGGAGTGATGATAAAAGATAAATAAGAAAAAAATATAAACAATTATGTATTCTTGTTAAAATTTACATATTTGGAATCTACAAAAGAAACCATAAATGTTTCTAAAATTCATAAAAAATGGAGGTGTACAACATACTATAACCAACAGCTAAACACTAGCATATTGAAAATTTCAATATAATGTTGAATTAGCCATGGTCTATCATACTCCAAGGCATAGGCATGTTGAATCCAAAGAAAAGTCTGAAGCAGACACACATGCATAAGAATGTCATGAAAGCATGGGTGGAGGCTCGACCTTCTCATTTGTATGGAATACATTGTTTAATTTAAACAAAATGCGTGCTCGTTATAATGAACAATAACGCGTGCATGTTAATAACAACGGGAGCACATTTTGATGAATCACAATACGCGTGTGTTTTCAACTACTACAATGAGTTTTGTTTTGTAAGTTATACCAATACTAAAAGTATTTTATGTCCCCCCCTCCCGCTCCCCTCTTCCCCCTTACTCTTACTAACTCCCCCCTCCTCATATCCCTACCTTTAACCCCCCCCTCTCTCCCTAACACCCGACCACCCCATTTTTTCTTGCTCTCTCTCACATTCCTATGTCCCCCCTTACCACCGACACATGTATGTCCCTTACCCCCACCCCTAAAACCATAACCCTTTCTCTCTACCTCTAACCCTTATACACCCCCTATTGTTCTATCTCTAATCACTCAGCACCCCCTGAAACCCCTAAACCTCGCTTCCTCTCTCGCACTCTCTCTCTTCCTCTCTCTCTCAGACAGACATCCCTCTAGCACCTCTCTCTCACTCCTAACACCTAAAACCTCTCTCTCCACTCTTTCTTGCTCCCTAACTCATCCAAATACACTTAGCCCTACACCCGATCTATTCCCCAACCCTCTCTCTCTGTCATAGAAACCCACATTACACATCCACAAGTCACCCCTACCACTAACACCCCCCCATGCCTCTTCCCCCAA
>LPNX010468837.1:100349-149894 GCA_001517045.1 Pseudotsuga menziesii
ACACACACACACACACACACATCTCTATGTCTCCCCTTACAACTAGCACCCCCTAATCTATCTCTCTGACACACACACACACACATATCCCTATGTTTCCCCTTACCACTAGCACCCCCTAACCTATCTCTCAGGAACACACACACAAATCCCTATGTCTTCCCTTACCATTAGCACCCCCTAACCTATCTCTCTGACACACACACACCCATCCCTATGTCTCCCATTACCACTAACACCCCCTAACTTATCTCTCTCTCTCTCTCTCTCACACACACACACACATCCCCATGTATCCCCTTATTACTAACACCCCTTAACCTATCTTTTTCTCCCATGCACATCCCTTGAGTTGTAAAAAAATATAGTTAGGTTGAAGAGAGGGGGGGTGTTAAGGCATAAAGACTAAGGGAGTGCTTGTTAATTCCCCCTAAACCTTGAATGATCTCTTAATTGTGAAACTACCTTCTTAAATGCTCCAAAATTCTATTCGAGTAAAACGTGCACTCGTTTCATGTGGCCGAAACGTGCCTCTGTTTTGGTTAACAATAATACATGCACATTTAGGCTCAGTATAAACAATAGAAGTCCCTATCCGAGAAACACTCTAACACATTTCACATAGGTCTGATAGTCCGTGCATAATTTTAGGTTATAGACAGTGCGTGAACATTCTGTTCTTCACCATATTATCACACAAAATTGTTTGTGACATCAAGCATCTCCACCACAAGTGTATAAGTATTTCTTGTAGCATGGTATACATTGAGGAGTAAGAAATAAAGAATTAATTGAACTAGAAAGAATCCATTAATTGAGCAAGGAGAAACATAGAGCATCTCCGCCATTGTTTTTCTTTCAATTAAGGAGCTAGCAAAGGAAACATTAACTTGGTCATTGTGGTGGAGTATGTAGACACAATTGAGCAAGAAACAAACCAAGCTTGGGGAATTTCCCATTGAGGAGCACCATAGAGATCTCTACCATTGTTTTTCTTGCAATTGAGGAGCTAGCAAAGGAAACCTTCTTCCCGATATCTCCCCTAACTTGAGTATCTAGACACAATTGAGTAAGAAAGAAACCAAGCTTGGGTAGTCTCCAATTGAAGAGTACCATTGAGGATCTAGAAAAGGAAACCATATATATCATTGATCATTGTGGTGATGGGAAACTCACGCAATAGAGCAATAAAATCAGCAAGGAAGAGGATACCCAATGAAATCCTTCAAGAAATTAGAGAGAAAAAAAGAAATGACATGACTAATCGAAGACACTCTATGGACACTCCAACAATTTTGGTTGTTGAGGATGCCACTATTCTTCCTACCAGTCGATATCAATAAATACAAAAGCATTCGCTCGAGGGGCCTTCGGCAGTAGACGAATGAGCACTACATGGCCTTGATCAAGGAGTAAAACGTAGGTGCACATCAAGGCCACTCGAAACCTTTGCAGATTTAATTGAATGTGGGTATAAAAGTGACAAAGTTAGAGAGACATTGAATGCTAAACGTATGTTCGAAGAAGACAATTTTGTTCATACCACCCAAGAGGATTTCCAATTGCCACCATCCGACCGTCAGGAAGACACAGAAGGACATGAAACTCATGTTCAAATGCCAGACAGACTGGGTGATATGGTACAGGGTGCAGTTCCAATATCCCTACCTCTATTAGAAACTTCACGCCAAAGAACTCCAAAATGTATACAAATCGATGACAGTCTCATTGGTTCACTTGAAGGTACGCTGTCTAAACGCAGTATTGCACATCAATATCAACAAATACTTGTCAACTATTTTGATTCTAAATGTGATGGAGATAAATGTAGATTATTTATATCGTTATTAAAATCTAGGTCTATGACTCTTGTTAGGAAAAATTTAAGGATAAAGATGATAAACAGTTCTGAACTAAGTTCTCATGTTATCCGAAGTTTAGTAGATGCATTTAGTACTATTGGAAAGAAATATCATTCAAATGATAGCAATGAAGCTTGTTGTGTATTGTCAAAATAAATCATGAACAAAAGCACCAGGACCCTTCACCTTCTTAAGCCTACATCCAAACTTGTAGGATTGGATATCAAAGCACTCCATAGGTATTGTTCTAGAAGAGAACAACTTGACTCTAGTGAAACAGATGTCTGGTCCTTCGTTGACAGGTTGCAACACTCCAATATGAATCTCATTGATGCAGTAAAGGGATTGGTGCAGGAGTTTTGGCATGACAATAGTAGACCTTCATCCAACCAAAAAGATGGACTAAAATTGAGAAGGGGTTCAAGGGATCGTGAGCCCCACATTAAACATTTTCTTGACATGACATAAACATAATTATATGAGAGATTTAGGCATGAACATAATGAACTTAACTTGGGCCAAATATCCTTTGAGAAATGCAAACCACGATATGTTAAAAGAAACACAACTTGTAACAGATGTTGTTGTCGATATCACATTCAGTACGATTATTATTATGACACATATATACATATATTGCGTGTTTTGCATAACACTCTTGTGCAAGAATGGTCAACTACATTGCCACCGACATCATCTATAGACTTTATCCATAGAATTTTGTGTAGAAGGACAGAAGGTTGCAAATTTTATCAAAGACCTTGTCACAGATGGGACATGCCCAAGGTGTGGTGGGATGGCATTTTTCGAAAAAATGCATACATGTCACCGATGAGCATGAACTTGGGAGACATGAAGTGAACTTGCAGTCATTCAAATATGTCACGTATGATATCGGTGGAGGGAATGAAAGAAAAAAAATACAATTGGTCACCTCTCAGGTTAGTAACGAGTTCCTACATAGTATTTTTTTCTTCATCTATTGCTACTTCATATATGTAACAACCTATTGATCTATCCATCTTTATTGTTGATCTACCAGGTATTGGTATGCACCTTCATGGAGGAATTATTTGAAAAGACACAACATTATGTAAAGAATGTACTTGTGGCTCGTTGGCAAGATGAGCAGTTTAGAACATTCAGGGATACATTTCCCATTGGAACTATATTATTAGTGGTCAATTTTGTGGAAAAATACACTCTTCAACCACAAAACAAGATTCAGAGTCAATATTATCACTCAGACCAGGTCAGAATAATGGTCCATATCACCTATAGACATGGGGCAGATAGTACTGAAGACAAAAGGGTTACATTGAAGGAGTATCATTTTTACTTAAGTGATGATAGGTGTCATGAATTGGATTTTGTACAACACATCTTTCAATTGTTCTACAAACACTTGGAGGATAACAATATATAGATGGAACAACATTGGATTTGGTTTTATGGTTGTGCGGGGTAATTCAAAATTTCTCGTGTCTTTCAATGGTTGTGTATTCTCCACAAGAGGCACAAGGTGCCACATATTTGGAACTATTTTGAGACTGGACACAGAAAAGGGGAACATGATGGAGCAATTGCATGCATCAAGACTTCTTTACGTAAGCAAGAGATGAAATTCACAACTATTTTTCTCATCCGATATGCAAAGACCATTGTTGCATGGTGTTCTTTAGTGATGGGGCAGGGAGCTAGATGGCAAGAAGACCAATCATCTCAAAAAGCACATGTACATAGATATTTTTGGGAGGTGGTCAATGTAGATCGATCACACCTATATGAGTGCAAGACCGTCCAAGGAACTTGTGCAGTCCATTTAGTTAGGACATTAGACAATGATATAGTTGAAATGTGGACAAGGAAACTCTCTTGTTTTTGTTATCCATGTAGCAGTGGTGAATGGGACAACTGTCAAACCACAGATTGGGTTGAAAGCTGGGATCGTGTATCACTCCCCATTGGTCGACAAATAACTTCAAAATTATCCCAGTTGGAGGAGGGATAGTTGAGTATTTCACATGACTATGACCACATTTCAAATCTCATACAACAAGGTTCGAGTATTATGTTGATAACTTTGAAATGTTTGACGACTAGTTGTGTTTAGTTAGCTGAATCCTAGGTATGCATTTTATTTTATGCAGGGCACATATAGCTTGGTTTCCCTAAAAGGCAATGAATGGCACACTGACTACTGGCTGGCATGTTGCTTGGATGGGAAGCAAACCCTCATTGTCTCCTTAAGCGACTCTAAGGGAAATGATTTTCCAATTGGGTCGATCGTTATCAAAGGAGAATATTTGACACGGGTTTCCCACGCACAAAAGAAAAAAGCTTATGTATTTGAAGATTATAGACCATGTTAAATTGTATACCATCATACAAACTTAGTTATTGGCACAAACCTCCAGCTGTAAACAATTCCAAACAAGAACTTATCAAATTCAAGATACTTGTTTCCTTAGTCCGAGCACGAGAGGCTAAAGGATGCCATTGCTATTAGAGGTGATGCTGATGGTCTAGTCGAATGACCACAGGTAGGTATTCATGTATGTGGTAGTCATATATTTTGGTTTCATGGTCTCATTGATTATTTACAACTTGATAGATTGAGCACTTGATAGATTGATAAATTCAATAGATTTCTACAACTTGATAAATCGCACATGAGCTTCGTCATGGATCTGTTGTATTATATTGATACTTACATGACTCGTGCCTTATATCCCAACACCATTATCTACCAATATATATGGTATATGTCTATTGCATTTGCCTTGAATCTAGAAGTTGATCCTATAAGGACATCTACTTGAATCTAATAATTATCTCCTTGACTCCGATAATTTGTTTCTCCATGGGAGCTGTGACGTTAAGGAGTGGTAATACTAGACTAATAACCATTTCCAATCCTATCTTACAAACCCTATATCCAATCCTATTCACTCAAGTTTGCACCGTAAACCATATTTTTCATTCTAAACCATAGAAACCATAGTTTGCTCAGGAAGGGAATGTCAATTTTTTGCACATAGGGGTAAACTTCGCATGTTCCTTGACCATGAATGTGTGGATATCATTCCCACATAGAACCTACCTAAACACGTTTGCATGACCCATCGGAACCTCATTTTGATGCACAGTTTACATTCTATGCCCCGGTTAAGGATTCGACAAGTGTCCCTGAAAGCCTATAGGAGGTGGGATTCAACGTGCGATAGAATGATGGTTGTTGCTTAGATCAATGAAACTTTGACTTTGTTGGATTCAAGACATTGGGATAGTGTTAAGGGTGTCCCTCTACTCTAGGTCCATGGACAAGGGATCATTTTTTGGGTCAATTTTGCAAACTAGGGTTTTTCTCACTAAGGGAATGTCCTTTGCACATAGGGGTCAGCTTTGCAAATTCCTTGACCATGAATGTGTGTCTAGAATTCCCACATGGAACTTACCTAAACATGCTTGCATGACCCACCAGAAGCCCATTTTGATGCATTGTTTCCATTCTATGCACTGGGCAGGGATTAACAGGTGTCCCTGAAAGCTTGTAGGAGGTGGGATTCAACATTCCATAGAATAATGAATGTTGCTCGGATCGATGTATGGTCAGCTCTGCTGGATTCAGGAGATTGATATAGTGTTACAGGAGGCCTTGTAATATGGTTCCATGTACAAGGGGCCATTTTTTTGCTCAATTTTGGAAACTAGGGTTTTGCTCAATAAGGGAATGTCAGATTTTTGCACATGGGGGTCAACTTCGCATATTGTTCGACTGTGAATGTGTGAATTGTGTTCCCACATGGAACATGCCTAAACATGATTTCATGACCCACTGAAACCTCGTTTTTATGCATGATTTCCATCCTATGCCCTGGTTAGGGATTCGACAAGTGTCCCTGAAATCTTGTAGGTGGTTGTTATCAGCCAAAATGACACTTCTCCGTCCGAGTGCCGACATTCCTCATGTTGGTACACAAAAGGAAAAATTAGGATTGAAGTAGCCAAAACACTATAGATGTGCATGATATTTGATACATTATCCTCAAACCAACCTTATATATTTTTATTCTAATTTTTGGGTTGCATACGCGACTATATGCATTGCAACTCGCGTATCATATGTGAGTATTTGCATTGCAACCCAAGTATACTTGCATACACGAGTTCCCTTTGAGAAACAAATGTATTATACATGAGTTGCCTATATTAATACCCGTGTATACCTGAATTTGAAATTAAAAAATATAAATAGAGATTAGATGAGATTAGTTGGGTCCTAATCCATAACTATCCCAACAATCTCAACCATCCCAACCTTCAAAACCACTCTATTTCCCAAAGTGTAAATAGAGGCCTTGGGGTGGGGGATAATCAATCAATTTTGGAGATTAAAGTTATGCTGGTGGTATACCTTCAGAATCTTGGAGCAAAAAAACTCAGAGTCCTTTGGTTGCAGAGGAGTCCTTGTGTCAGATGTTGGGTTGTATTCTTATCTTATTCACTGCTTGTCAATAAAGAGAATTATTCTTCAAATCTTGTATTGTGTCTATTTCATGTATATTGGTTTAATGAATATGTTTGATTATATTATTCATATTCTTTTCATATAACCTATGATATATATATTTATTATATATTACTTGAAGGATTTTCTCTTTGCAGGTGAAGAGGCGCATCCCTAGAAGCTTTAGAAATAAGTGGAGCGAGAGAAGATCAAACTTGGATCAACCGTTGTTAATCGAGTAAGTCAATAATTTCTTCCTATTATCTTTCCATTCTCTATAAAAATATGATTGTCTACATGTTAGTAGTAAGTTGGTAACCCCAGACCCTAGGTTACAAGGGTGCAATATCCTGAACAACAGAACTGGCGACTCTACTAGGGAGTCCAGCCTGCCATGGGTTTGTCCTGTAGGTGCTTTACTAGGATTTTCTCTGATTCTGAGTGTGGTATTTTTATCTTTCCTTTTGATTTGCAGTATAGTGTGTCCATAGACATTTACTTTTTTCTTTGAATTTTTGTTTTTTGTATACGTGGGTTGCTGTGATACACAGTCACGTATAGCAACTTGTATATGCAGGTTTCTTTATAAGATAGTCGCGTATGATACGCGAGTTGCTCTATAAGATAGTCGCGTATATCCTATGGCAGCATAAAATTTTAGCTAGGGTTTTTTTGTCCCTGTCTTGTTTGATTTTTTTCTACTTAGGGGCCTTATGTTATTGGCATGATTCTGTAAGTCCAAAGTCCTGTATGCCATACTTTTTGCTTGTTGTTAATCCTTTGAGTTTTCTTTGTTTGAATCTTCTTTCATCTAGTGACTTGAAGTTGGCCCTCTTGCTTGGTCTATGATTTCACTGCTGTGTGTCTGAGTCAGTGATCAGGGCTTTAGATACCTTATACTCTATGCTGCTTTGTGTAGTGTCAGTTTGCCACTTGTTCTTTAGTAAATCTAGTGGATTTTATTCATTAGTTTTTTCCAAGTCAGGTTTTTCACCAATTTTTCTTCATGTCTGGTTGAAGTTTGTTATTGTGGGTCCTCTCTACTTCATTTTACTTTTTATATGTTATGATTATTCAAACTCGCTCAAAAATTTACATTTAGGTGCATTAGATTTTTTGAAGAATTTGAAAAAGTGAAGAAAAACATCTTATGCTTTTGCATTTAGTTGCACTTAGTAGTTTTCTTTTCAGTATTTTCAAATAAAATTTCAAAAATTATAAAAAGAAGTCTTAGTTTTCCAACACTTAGTTTCAATTTCATTGGCTTACATTTACAAAAAAAAGAAAATAAATTTGGTTTAAATAGTTTCAAGTTGCTTTGGAATTTTCTTTATACATCATTTTGCTTTTTCTTATCGAGTCTATAACATCACAATCTTTCATGCCATTTACCTTCTCACTAAGAACAACCCTTAAAATGAACAATATAATTTAAAATTTATTAGTAAGATTTATTTTATAGGGTCATACACCAACTACCTTAGGCTATACTTGTGGAACAAGAAGTTTAAACTCTCCACAAGTGTTTAAATTCAGACGTAGTTGGCCAATAAATAAGTAAACCCTTTTCTATGTTGATTGTATCTGGGAAGATCCTCTCAAACGGGAGTTAAGCATGAGGCTTTGTGGAGACTTGGATTGAGGAGATAACCTTCTGATTCCTTGTCAAAGCATAGACCAAAGTTTTTACGCATATGTGGATTCTGTATTAGATAGGGTTTCAGGATTTTCTACCTACCCATGCGTACGAACCAGGCCTGCGACTGTCAATATAGTTGAGGTAACCTTTAGTCTCTTTGACACCTAGGGTTCATACATAGGTACACCAGAAGGCTATTTCTGGTTGACCTTGGATGGGATTGGAAGGTAACCCTTGTAGAAAGTGTGGGAGGGTGGTGGGTGATTCCTCTGCTTGTTCCTAACAACATATTCAAGGATGCCAAGTAACTATCTCTCAGATTTCTTTTGGAAAGCACATCTTATACCCCTTGTGTTTGTTGTGACTTTAGGAAATTTTGTAGTGATTGCTCTGTGGTTATTTTTGTGTTTATCCAACCTTAGGGTGTGAAGAGTCAAATTTTCAATCATGGAGGACCAAACTCTCAGAAGATCAAGAAGGTTGCAAAACCTTCCTCCACCTACTATAGGGGAACCTCCACCGCCCCCTTAAAGGTGGATATTAGACACAAGTGGTTCTTTCGAACCGGTAGGAATTAGTGAAGTTATGGGTGAACCAGAACTTAGGACAAACCAGGTTGATACAACCACAATAGAGATAGATACTGGCAGTCTAGAGAGTTTGTGAGAAACTTTAATTCACCTCTTACTGACTTAAACGATCTAGTGATTGTCCAAGTTTGTCCTTTCAATTCACCTGTGATTGGTGTTCCTGTGGGCAAAATAATGTCTAGTGCAGGAGAAATTCCTTCTACCTCCACCTCAGTTGTTCTGGCTGAAGGAGTGCCACCTCCCCCATTTGGTGCCCCTAGAACAAACATACCTACTACTCCTTTAACTCCAGCTAGTTGGGTGGTTCAACCACCATCTTTGACAAATGTAGTAGGCACTTCTGGTGGGGTGGTCATTGGGATTCCTAGTGTACCTTCTACTTCAACTTCTTTTGCACACACTGCTCATAGTGGTCCTATTGGATCCTCTTCATTTTCCCAGGGTTTTCCTTAGAATGGGAGGCACATTCCCCCATCTGCTCCATATGTAGGTCCAACACCCACATATGTAGGGGTGTATTTCAGAAACACTAACCCTTATGGTCAAGGTTTCTAAATGCCAGTTTCGGCCCCTTTCACAAGCTCTCATTTCTCTCTTTTTAGTAGAGAGATACCTACTCCTATTTTCCAAACTCTAGTTTCAACTAGGGCAGCCCGAACCTCATACGCTGCACCACATATGAACAATCCACTGGATTATGGGTGGAATCCTTTCCAAAGAGGTCTGACTACTTCACAACCGGTAGTTGGGGGAAACCCCTCCTTCACATTTGGGAACAAGGGGGCAAGTCCTTCTACTTCCCAAGTTGGTACTTTTCATGCTCTAGTTAGGCCCAAGCTTCCTTTCCTGGCAACTTTGAATTTGCCATATTTGTCCAAGCTAATGAATGACTCAGTGAGACATGATGCCTCTTGGCCACCTGTTCCTATCAAGATTCCCTCAGATATCCCAAAATTCAAAGGAAAAGTTTGGGAAGACCCAAGGGCTCATATCACCACCTTTCACTTGTGGTTCTCATCTAACTCACTGAATGATGACACCGTTCGGTTGAAATTTTTCCAAATAAATATTACTAGTGCCACAACAAAGTGGTACATTGAACTGCCCTTTGCTGCATTTGGTAGTTTTTGGGACTTAGCCAATGTGTTCCTTAACCATTTCCAACTTCCTATCTAGTATGATGACGAGAAAAACTTATTGTCCACCTTTTGGCAGGACAAATCCACTCACATTTTGGATCACATTCAAGAGTGGAGAAGGCGGAAGAGGCTCATTAAGGCCACTATCCCTCCTGAGTTTTTACTAGAATGGTTCCTTAAGTCCTTATTGCCATATATATCTAAGGATGTATCCACTTCAGGAGTAACTAATGAGGAAGAGGCTATCCTTAGGGCCAAACAATTAGATTTGATATATTCTCAGTCTGGGATTCTATATGAAATCATCGCTGATGCACCGAGGCCAACACATAGTGTCGAGAAACCTAATCCTAGACCCCATGTCGATGGTGTGGTTGGTTTAGTGAAATCTCCCATTGTGGAGTATTTGGCTAAACAACTCCATTAGTTGCCCATCAAACACTTTACAACGGAGGGAGAAAAGGATTCCCCCTCACTCCATAATGCAAATGTTTTTGCACAATCCTCCCAAAAGGGAAATCAGCAGCCCGGTGGGAAAAAGAAAAAGGGGAAGAAAGGTGAAGGAAATCAAAACAAGACAAAACCCACAAACAATGTTGATGGGGGAAAAGAAGAGAAGAATAAGGTGAAATTTCCATGTAAGTTTTGCCAGAAATATCACCTGACCCATCAATGTCCCCTCATGGACCAAGCTCAGAAGTTGCTCAAAATCCAACAACCGGTTGTCCTAAAGGATCCTTTTCCCTAAGGACAAAATTCTGCTTCAGCTTCTAATGTAGCAAGGGGCACTCCAAATGCCCTTGACCCAAATTATATCAACATGGTTCGATCCCAGACATTACTCCAGACTAGGAACAAGAACTATGAGACAGAAGCTTTATAGAAGGGTAAGTATATAAGTGAAACTTCTAACCCTCTCACAATTGAAAAACCTGCCAAAACTATGCCCAAGATACCAAAGGGTGTCTTCAAGAAAAAATTGCACAATCCTAATGCTAAGGCTGCAACCAATTACTCTGTAGTTGAATATTTATCCCAAACCCCTTGCGTGATGTCGGTCATAAAGGTGTTACAGAGTTGTCTCGCCCAGCGAGATGCACTCTTAGTAGCCTTAGGTAGTATGGATTCATCAAGCCTCATGGTGAAGTTTAATTTGTCTAATGTCAAAATTCACCTGCTGTATCATGTGGCCTTATTGATAGATGTCATCCATGGCAGAAAAACCATTGGAAGGGTAGTTGTCGATGAAGGTGCTTCTACATGTGTCATGTCCTTGTCTTGCTAGAATAGGGTATCCTGCACTTTGGGCTTATCAAACCAAGTGAAAACAATCACTGGGTTTTCTCCTTTCCAACTTGTTCACAGGGTGGAAGCAGTAACCCCGGTTGAATGCGAAATCCTGTCCTTGAAAATTTGCATTCATGTGTTACTTGATACGACTAAGTTAGAAGAACACTCGTTACACTTAGAACATCTAGATGAGCAACATAGGGATGTGTTGACTGCAAACGAGACTTATAAAAATAGGGTGAAAAATCAATACGATAAATCGGTCTAACCTAGGATTTTTTCTGAAGGGGGACTTGTATTTCTCTAGGAATAGGATAAAGAACTCTTGGGGGTAGGGAAATTTAGGTCTATGTGGTTAGGACCCTATGTCGTGTCAAAATTTCTGAAGAAAAGGTGCATATGAATTAACTGATTTCGAGGGGAATAAGCTGCCCTAGCCTAGAAATGGGCTCTACTTGAAGAAGTACTATGCTTAGTCCTAGCACTTTTTCTTGTAATTTTCTTGTATATAAATTTATGTACAATATTTCATTGGTTTGTGTTCTTATATCATCTTTTGGTTGTTACAAATGTCTTTCGAATGGTTTGTAGGTTTTGTAGATGGTGCTAGTCGTCCCACTTGCAACCTGGCTTCAGCCACATGGGTTATTTACTCACCCTTAGGACAACTAATTGACTCTAGAGGCGCTTGCCTAAGTCCTGCTACCAATAATGTGGCCGAATAGAGGGCCATCATTGAGTTTTTATGGGATTCCTTGTCATGTGTCATCACTTAGTTGGAAGTCATAATTGACTCTCAACTGGTGGTTTCCCAGCTATATTTGAGCTTATCAGGTGCAAAACCCTATTTTATTATGTCAGTTTATGCAAGTTAGGCTATTGGAAAGAAATTTTGATTTTATTACATTTAATCATATTCCAAGAAATCAAAAGTCATTAACTGATGCATATGCTAACTATATCTTGGATTGGCACTTAACACATATTTCATAAAAGTACACAATAGATACATTGCAAAAACACATGTAAATCAACTGGCAATATATATATATAAATATTTGTCCATATAGATAGGTCAAGTTCTTGATCCTCAGATCCAGTCATAACTATATAATATACAAAAAATATACAAAAATTGGATCGTAATCCATAAAATGCCCCTAGGTCTAATCTTTACCACCTTGGTCGTCCTGACCACCCAGGTCATCCTAACCGCCCTGGTCACCCTAATCATCTTGGTCATCCTGCTCTCAGGATTCTTCATCTTGTTCAGCTGCAGCAGCCTCAACGACATCTATGTAAACAAGCATTGGTTTGGCTACCCTTCTCATAAGACGTATCCAGGTAGATGGCATACCAACCACTAGTTCCTGCATAACGGCATGGATCTGCTCAATATGTAAAGTAGGGAATCTTTGGGTAAGCATGGCCAGATTCCCCTCAAGAACCCTAATAAAACCATGATCCTCTCCTACCATTAGTCGCACATACATACGAGGATTCCCATTAGGGTGCACCGGTCCAATATCTGCATTTTAAACATTTACATGATTAAAACTTGTATACATATGTATATATCTATATGATTAAAAATTTATAAAAATTTAAAAACTTGAAAAAACAAAAATACCTGATGCTCCCCATGATCCTCTAGGAGGGAGGACAAGGTCATTGTCACCTCGAAAATCCATCCCAGCATACAGAAACTGCTCTAGTGCTAGTAGTTGTTGGTCCCACCATAGGTAGAATTCATCATCGTAAACAATCTGAACTGATCCACCATTGCCCTAGCAGAGGAATATTTCTCCCCACCTACTCAGTCTAGGATGACGAGGAGAGAAAGCTTGTAGAGGTACTCCGGGGCTCAGGACAGGAACTCTCTCAAAGAAAAAGGCCACCAATATGCTAGAATAACCAAATTTCTTCTATCGACCTCTCTTGTAGTCAGATAATTGCTTTTTCATTATCAGGATTACTCCCGAGCTCTAGTCAAATAAAGCCCCTTGTAGACATTCCATCGCAATTCTCATTTGTTTTCGAGTTGCAAGATGAAGTGATGATGATCCTGTAACCCTTACTACTGTGCTTACCAACACTTGTAATGGCAAGTTTCAGATATGTGCAATAGGGATGCAAGTTCCCCTTTTCTGAGTGTCAGGCGTGCAGTAAGTGTCAATATAGTTCTAAACACTTAGAAGTTCACTGCCCCTTTCGGTACCTTCCAAGTTGACAGGAGCTCTCTGTCTTGACAAACCCACTATAAAATAGATGTCTTCTAGTGCAATTTATAGAATCTCACCTTATAGGTCAAATGCACCTATATCATGATCCCAGTAGTTGATAAAAATTCCAGTAAATGGACATTATATCGCATAGGCGAGGTACAAAAGAACTTTAGAAACCCACTTTGTCGTAATGCATGCACTGTGGGGGAACTTCGAAGTGCATCTTGGTCCATGGTTTCATGTTCCCTCTCCCTCCACTCCAACACCATGTTTTAGCCTATCCATAAATCCATTTTCAAACGTTAAAAAGTATTCAAGAACTTTGATTTTGGCCCTAAATATGTTTTTTCTATGTTGCGCAGTATACACGACTGTCCTTCGGGCATGTCGCGTATCATACACGAGTTTCTTTCGGGAAAGTCCCATATAAAATGTGTGTAGGCGACTGTCTAAGTTACATACTTGCGTATACAGCATGGCCTCCCTAAAACTGGCTTAAAACATCAAATTTTACATGAAATTAAAAATTTGTTTGGATGAAATGAAAGATGATGAAGAGCTGATTTACCTGGCACCTGCAGATTTGAAAATCGTCCACTGGTTTGTCCACACCAAGTGATTGGAGGTAGAGGTACAACTTGTCTATATTGGGTAAAAATGTGAAATGGTGATTTTGATTTCTATTTTTGCACTATTTATAGAAATAATTTCAAAAAGTGGGTTTTTTAACCTATAGTTTTTAATTTTTATCAAAATCAAACTAATACCATGTCAATTTTTCCTAATGAAATAGGTACAAGGTTACTTAAAGTTGTTGTTCACTCATATAGGGTAGGATTTTGGTCATTTATATGCATTTTTTCATTTATACCTAATCCGCCTTAACACTGGGATCACTACTTTGACCACAGACTATGGTATTCAACCTTTAGTACCTTGTCTATACCATTGTTCTTCTGTGTATAGGGATTTCCTTCCATGAGTACCCTAGCATAGAACACATTGATTGTCTTTTGCTACTCATGCCGCATCTGTTGTAGGTTTTGGGGAGCCTTCTTAGTTATTTTTCATGCCAAATTGAGCCTCATTTTGGTCTCTTTTTACAATCTATCCCTTTTATAAGGCTCCTCGCCCTTATAGAGTTTCTTTAGGCTCAGGTCTAACTCCTCAAAATAGACTTGACTTCCGAGTAAACTTGTCCATTCAGGCTCGTTAAGAATATGTGAATGGGAATCCACATTGGTGGTAGGTTATCTCTTTCTTGGACCATGTGGAATAATACGAGAAAGGATTGCCCTCTTTTCTACGGAATTGAGAAGAGTATTCTCAGCAATAGGTTTATCACTTTTCCGGACTTGAGGGACTAAACTTACGGAAAAGGAGCACCCAGTATGATCTTAGTTTTCTCTTTTTCATGCTCTAGACCTAAACATGAAAAAGATTTCGAGTGTACATTATGTCTTTGTCATGCTCGTTAAACACCAAGAACAAAGCATCGAGTTTATTGTTGTAAGCCCCATTCCTCGTAATCAAATGGATCTTTCCTAGTGATCTTTCTATCCTTCACACTCGTAAAACTCAAGCTATATGCTGCTCTTGAAGGAGTGCTGGGTAGGTGGTAATTTAACCTTTTTCGGACCTCCCTGACTAAGTACGAAAAAGGTTTTCCTTTTCTTCTTTGGAAGTTAAGAGAGTTCTTCTGAGGTATGTTTTATACTTTTTCGGCTTTAGGAGACTAAATTGGACGAAAAAGGACCCCCCCTGGAGTCTTCTTTGGATTTTTTAGACTCTCTAAACATGAAAACACCAAACGATCATGTACTAGTTCGGGCTTGTAAAATCCATGAATAAGTGACATTATCAAGCATTATTCCCTCTTCTCTTAAAGCTTGTCAAAAATGAAGAGAGACCTAAGTTGACTTTCCTGGAATCATTAAAATTTAACAGGAAAGATAAGGAACAAGTTTTCTTTTTAGGTTATAGTTAGTGGCAGCATGTCCTCCTTGAACATAGCACTCTCTGAATTTTCCAATACTCATATCTCAGTGTACACTTTCAGTTCAGATATCACTTCGAGTTTCTTACTCCTCCACTTGTCACTTATTCCTGGGGAATCTGATCATGTCTCCTACATGACAGATAAGTCTAGTTGTACTATCTACAAAGTTAAAAGCTGCCTTGGGTCACCTTTGTGTCGTACTCACTGTTCAAGGATTTAGCCCTGCTTCTGATTATTATCTTGATTCCATCATTATCCTATCTGATATCACTTGTGTCTACCTTCCTTTATCCAGTTCCTTGTCACTCTTGTGATCTGTTGGAGGATTTATTGCCTTCCTCATCACAACATGGTTTCTCATCAATACTTCTTGAAGACGAAGACCTAGAGTTTTGACAATGGTACCCTGGGATTCACTTTCATCATTGGTGAATTCCTTTGCTTCAATTGTCAATTATCACCTATTGATTGACAATCTGTTGAGTCCTATCCATGTTCGAATTCGACACATCTATTCACATGTCCTGGATTGTACTGGTTCCTTTATATTTTGACGAAGACCTTAGGTTCACATTTATAACCTAAGTTGCGTAAGATGGTGTTGTGTTCACCTACACAGCTTCCATATTTTTGAGGACTCATCATTGTATATTGTGGCTTTGATCCACCTTTGTAATATACGTGGTCTTGTACCCATATCATATGATGTACTCAAATATTGTAAAGGAGCTAGTGTTCCAGTATATTGAACATGGCAGGGCCTAGATATGATTTTGTATATGACATTGATATGTATTTGTTTCAGGTACTTTCTCTGCTTCCTTGGAAAACTGAGTTCTCCAAGATAATGATTATAATATATTTTGGCCATCGCTTCCCTCTGACCTCACACATTAGGGGGCATTTTTTATTAGTAAAAATGGCACTTCTTTGTCCGAGTGCCGACATTCCTCATGTTGGTACACAAAAGGAAAAATTAAAAAATTGAAGTAGCCAAAACACTATAGATGTGCATGACATTTGATGCATTATCCTCAAACTAGCCTTACATATATTTATTCTGATTTTTTGGTTTCATACGCGACTATATGCATTGCAACTCACATATCATACGCGAGTATTTGCATTGCAACCCATGTATACTTGCATACGGAAGTTCCCTTTGAGAAACATGTGTATTATACACGAGTTTTTTATATTAATACCCGCGTATACCTTAATTTGACATTAAAAAATATAAATCGACATTCGATTATATTAGTTGGGTCCTAATCCATAACTATCCCAACCATCTCAACCATCCCAACCTTCTAAACCACTCTATTTCCCAAAGTATAAATAGAGGCCTTGGGGTGGTTGCTAATCAATCAATTTTGGAGAGAAAAGTTATGCTAGTGGTATACCTTCAAAATCTTGGAGCATCAAAACTCAAAGTCCTTTGGTTGTAGAGAAGTCCTTGTGTCAGAAGTTGGGTTGTATTCTTATCTTATTCACCGCTCGTCAATAAAGATAATTCTTCTTCCAATCTTGTATTGTGTCTATTTCATGTATATTGGTTTAATGAATATGTTTGATTATATTATTCATATGCTTTTCATCTAACCTATGATATATATATGTATGAGATATTACTTGAAGTATTTGCTCTTTGCAGGTGAAGAGGTGCATCCCTAAAAGCTTTGGAAAGAAGTGGAGTGAGATAAGATCAATCTTGGATCAACCATCATTAATCAGGTAAGTCAATACTTTCTTCCTATTCTCTTTCCATTCTCTATAAAAAGCTGATTGTTTGCAAGTTAGTAGTAAGTTGGTAACCCCAGAACCTAGGTTACAAGGGTGCAATATCCTGAACAACATGGTAGGATTCAACGTGTGATAGAATGATGGTCTTTGCTCGAATCGATGAACCATCAAATCTGTTGGATTCAGGACATTGGGATAGTGTTAGGGGTGGCCCTCTAATTTGGGTACATGGACAAGGGATCATTTTTCAGGTCAATTTTGGAAACTAGGGTTTTTCTCAGTAAGTGAATGTGAAATTTTTGCACATGGGGGTCAACTTCGCATATTGCTCGACTGTGAACATGTGGCTAGAGTTCCCACATGGAACATGCCTAAACAAACTTGCATGACCTACCAAAATCCCTTTTTGATGCACGATTTCATTCTATGCCTCGAGTAGGGATTCAATAGGTGTCCTTGAAAGCCTGTAGGAGGTGGGATTCAGTGTGCGATAAAATGATGGTCATTGCTCAGATTGACGAACTGTTAACTCTGTTGGATTCAGGACATCAAGCTAATTCTAGGGGTGGACCTCTACTTTGGTTCCATGGACAAGGGATCATTGTTTTGGTCAATTTTGGAAACTAGGGTTTTGCTCAGTAAGGGAATGTCAAGTTTTTGCAGATGGGGGTCAACTTCGTATATTTCTCGACCATGAACATGTGGCTAGTGTTCCCACATGGAACATGCCTAAAAACACTTGCATGACCTACAGGAAGCCTATTTTGATGCACGATTTCCATTCTATGCCCCAAGTAGGGATTCAATAGGTGTCTTTGAAATCCTGTAGGAGGTGGGATTCAACGTGTGATAAAATTATGGTCATTAATCGGATCAACGAACTGTTGAATCCATTGGATTCAAGACATTGGGATAGTGCTAGCAGTGGCCCTCTACTCTAGTTCCATGGTCAAGGTATCATTTTTTTGGGTCCATTTTGGAGACTAGGGTTTTGCTCAGTAAGGGAATGCCAAATTTTTGTAGATGGGGGTCAACTTCGCATATTGCTCAATTGTGAACATGTGGCTAACATTCCCACATAGAACATGCATAAACACGCTTGCATGAACTACTGGAAGCCCATTTTTATGCACGGTTTCCATTCTATGCCCCGAGTAGGGATTCAACAAGTGTCCTTGAAATCTTATAGGAGGTGGGATTCAACGTGCGATAAAATGATGGTCGTTGCTCGGATCGACGAACCATTGACTCCGTTGGATTTAGGAAATCAAGATAGTGCTAGGGGTGGCTCTCTACTCTAGGTCTATGGACAAGGGATCATTTTTTGGTCAATTTTTGAAACTATGGTTTTGCTCAGTAAGGGAATGTCCAATTTTTGCATGTAGGAGACATATTTGTAAATTCCTTGAATGTGAACATGTGGCGAGCGTTCCCACATGGAACCTACCTAAACACACTTGCATGACCCTTTAGAATCCTGTTTTGATGCATGGTTTCCATTCTATGCCCCTGTGTAGGGATTCAACAGGTGTCCCTGAAATCCTGTAGGGTTTTTCTCAGTAAGTGAATGTGAAATTTTGCACATCGAGGTCAGCTTGAAGGTGATTGTAGATCTTCCCCTCTTGAAAAAATACTTGTTGCAAATTACTATTCCATGTGTAGCTGTTGATAATTTTGTTACCTATTGTGAGGTGTTGAACTTGACTTATTTCCCATAATTGTCAAGCAAGAAATATTTTTTGTTTGTGTTTTAATAAAGGTGACAGGAGTTGTCAATCTCTATGTGGGAGTGACTTGATCTTAGGATATCATATCATTCGTGAGACTAGAAATTCAAAATAAAGTTGTTTCCCATATTAATTTAGCTTGGTCATCCAAGAGATGTGAGCATTTGTACGATGAAATGGAGGGGAAGACAATGCCATTACGTTAGTAACCATGTAATGGAACATGTTTATGTTTTGAAACAAGTGGCCAACCTATTACGCCATTAGTACAAAACATATATCTTTACACTACGAATGTTTCGAATAATACTCCATAAACATAAATTTATAAAACAAGATTCGGAATAGTACTTCTCCAATCAATTTAAACTATAATAAAATCACACATAATTTTCATCTCTTCCAAAGTTGTTCCTCTAAGCCATTCATCAAATACCATGTACATTAACAAAATGATAAAATAATGTGTAGGATATACATAATGTGCAGGATATACATAATGTGCAGGATATAATCATAATCATTATTTTGAATCAACCTTATAATACTTAGATACTTTTAGGTTTGATGTGTATCTCATGTATTCGTTAGATGAAAGACATCACGCCAAACACTAATTTCATTAATGTAGACCACACAGGTGCATCACTTATGTCCCTCAACTTCGTGAATCCTTTAAAAGTTTGTTAGGTTGTTATGTGGGTAAGGTGATTTTGTATTCAACTTAGTTGGATCAGTTGCTTAGTTTTGTTGGGTGTTTATGTGTAATATGTATTAGGTATGTTCCATCTTTGTGAATACAATTTAACATTGTATATGCAATTCAATCATGGTAAAAAACAATTGAAATGTACATTTTTTTCATTACTTAATATTGTAATTGTGCATTGTTCTCAAATTTATAACTGATATCTCCACGCAATCATAAAATCTATAAAAAATTGGGAACATTACACATAGAAAAATTCTTGGCCACACGTGTATAATCACACTTAAAACACTGAACCATGAAGATCTCAAGAGCCTTGATATGAAATATTTTTTATATCATAAAATTTATAATACAAAAATAGAAGGCCCTTATATGGCCTGTCAATGTACATGTATAAAAAACATCTTTGATGTACATGTGCAAAAAAAAGTACATCTGTCCTAGAACGCACCCCTATACTCTAAATCCGGATTGTACAGAAAAATACATCTTTGTCTTGGACTAACACATCAAAACCCTAACTTTATATTGTTTTTTCTGGACCCTGATGCTTGTTGCCTCTGCCCACGACCACTGTGCATCGCTGGCGACTACAAATCAATGACAATATTTCTTGATCAGGTAACTGAACTGGTGTTGTCCAACAATAACAAAGTTTGAAAAGTTAAAATATGACTCAATTGTACATAAAAAAAATACTCACTACATCCGTTCGGGTTATAGATTCCTTTGGTGTCCTCCTCCTTGTAGAGAGTCTCTATGCAATACTTCTCTGTGAATAAAAAAAATATGTCAATTATGTCAACAACTATCAACATGTACATGAATGAGAAAGTACTAATAAATTATGTAAAAAATGAACATCTCACCGAAAAGACCATTTCTAGGGGAATAGGCTTGGTTTCTTCAGTAGTAATAGGAGCTGCAGGTTGAACATCAAACTCAGTTGCATGCACTAATGGACCAGGGTGTGGCTACATTCACCAAACAATAAAATAGTTAGAGATCGTGCATGTCCATAAACAATACAAATGAACTGTACAATTACAAATACTCAAGTATATGTACCTTAGTGTGACTTATCCCTATAGAATATGTAGCATTAACCGTAGCATCAATAACCCCACTAAGGTCTAACACAGATGAATCTACATCCTGATGTTCTAAACATGCAAAAAAAACATTAAGAAAAACTAGTTGTGAAGTGAATTCAAAGCTAACTAGCAACTACCATTGGAAGTGTGTACATTACCATGGGATGAGTAGGTTGATCCTCATGGACACCCGCTCTTTTCAAGGAAGAGGTTCGTCTGGTGTAAACAACCCCCTTATCTACGTTTGGACTACGGGGAGATCCAAACCAAAGAGGCGGTGGAGGGATTTGCGATGATGTCTGTAGTCATAAAGTGTTACCATAGTTAGACATGGAGTTGAATGGATGCAATAATATGTACTGAAAAACTAACATGGTGTAATATACTTACCCCTTCCTAGGACATATCTCCCGCATGAGAGTGACCGCTTCCAGTAATTTCTTACCCCTCTTAACATGCTGATAACATTTGCAAGTTTAAAAATTGTAAATATTAGCAATCTATAAAGGAGTGTACAGTAAGAAATTTAAATAATTCAAACAAGATTAAGTCATTAACCATGTACTTACATTCTTCAAGTAATCGTAAATTCTACCTTGGAGTATTTTGCTGAGATCAATGTCTCTAGCATTAGGTTCTAACTGGGGTTCCTACAAATTAAAAAATTGTAAATATTAGACAATTTAACAAATTAATTAAGACTAACACATGCATTAACAAAATGATATGTATTAACAAAATGACAAATGTTTAAATATTACCTCATTGGTGGTTGTTTGGGCCTCAGGTACAACCACACCGGGTGCAGTACAACCCCCTTGAGAGGCATCAATCTCCTGCAAGAGAAAATATTGCATATATTATGAATCTTTTAATGTGTTACATACAGTATGGAAAAATTAAAAATTGAACAATAATAGAGTTTTAACAATGTCCTTACCTAACCACCAATCATCGTAGAGGTACCATGTCTTGGTCCAGGACCATAATAGGATTAACCACACATTGTGCAGACTTGTGGCTCACTCTGAGGCACATGGGTTGTCAGTCTGTCCCCACCAATAGATGTTCCTCTACCACCAGAAGCTGGTGGTTGTACCCCAGCAAAGGAAAGGGGCATTGTCTGGTCAATAGTGGTCATGTGTCAAGAGACCATCTCAGCTAGAGTCATAAATTCCTCATGTGTTTGGGAAACCATATCATGTGCAGGAGGAATGTCTTCCCTTGTTAGATGGGCACGGGCTACAGGTATCTGTGGATTGGCGTCTCTATGCCCAGCATTGGGTCGGTGTTGGGGAATCCCCCTACTAACTCCCTGGAAACCCAAGATGTAAAAATAGTTGACATGTTTCCCCATCACGAACTTTGCATACAACTTTCGGAGGAAGTACAACGGTACTTCCCTATTGTTGTGCAAGGGAATGTCAAAAACTATGTACCACCTATCCATCTAATGGTCTCTAATGGATTGAAAGGTGCACCACTCAATAGAAATATGTGACCTGGTGCTCTCTGGAATGTCATCCATCCCAGGCACTCTAAACAATGTATAGAATTGTTCTTTGGTTATTTTCAGCTTCTTTACCTCGTTGTAGCTCAACCTATCAATGTATTGTTGTCTTTTCCTCTCCCTATATGATGTGATTCTATACAAAGCATCATTTGATCTTGCGATTGTATCAACAATAGTAAACAATGAATTTGACAAGGAGAGGTGGAGATTATCTCCACCCATCCAAGCAGAACCAATCTCTCTGAGATGGCTAATAACCCTCAATATCTCAGCATTGTTATCCATAGTAGCCACTGCAATCATACATACAAATAAAATATCATTAGAAATATAACCACATGATATAATGACATCTCTGAGCGCTGAAAACTGTATAACTAATGTACGCCAAATAACAACATAAACTAAATCTATTATGTAAATTTAAAAATTTATCTTGAATTTTACAGTAAGGAATAAACATTTAACATTTTTTCATTTTAAATTTGTCCTAAATTCAAGTATTAATTCCAATTTCCAATTGCATGTGTACATAAAATGTCTTATGTGCATATGTTTATTGCGAAGCTCCTCTAGCTTATTTTAAGGCTTGGATTATGAAGTTTCATCAAAATTGTGAGGTGCTGACTAATGCCCTTGCAAGACCAGTTCCTAGATTGCAAGTAGAGGCAATAACTAGACCCTAGAATAGACGACATAATGTGTTATTGATGAATAAAATCCCAGTATATGCAATGATTTTGTTAGATATGTAATTATTTGTTGTAGCATGATGTTTTTTGGACTCCAAAGTCTATTTAGAATATCTTTATTTCTATGTAATTTGGCAATGTATGGATTCCGCTTGATGTTATTTTATTTCTATGCCCTCTTTCTATATACCCATGAGAGATTTTAAATGCACAATTGTGTATAGTGGATTTTATGGTTGAAAGGTTTCCACTGGATTTTATCATGTATGATAGTATGTGATTGGCATGTAATCAAACACATCAACCTACCTATGTATCTTCATGTTCGTAGAGCCTATTGTTGAAATTCGTTATCTTGACCTTAACAAAAAAGTACCCTTCAGTCAAGAGGAAATATTTGTTAAGCATGGGAAGCTTCTATACCTTATTTTAACATTTGGATTAGGAAGTTTCATCAAAACTATAAGGTGTTTATTGATTTTCTTGGATGACCAACTTCGCTATTTCGGATAGAGGCAGGGGATTTACCATGTTTGTTTATGTATTTTAGGGAAGACATGAATTCTACTTGATTTTTTTTTAGTTCTATGCAAGCTTGCAATATAATTGACAAACTTTGCATATTTGTTAATTTTGGTTTGGATTCACAATGATGCTTGCGATTATACATATGAAAATAGTGAAGTTCATTTGTTTTTTAAGAGTTAATTAGGGTTTTTGTTTACATTGGGAAAGTAAATTACGTATGCAAATTTTCAATGTGCTTGACAAACTTTGCATATTTGTGAATTTTGGTATGGATTCACAAGGATGCTTGTGAATATGCATATGGAAATAGTGAAATTGATTTGTTTTTTATGAGTTAATTGGGGTTTTGGTTTCCATTGGGCATGTGAATTTTGGGTATGAATTTTGGTAAATAATCAAAATTATTTGATTTTTATGATTAAATTGGGGTTTTGGTTTCCATTGGTTTCCATTGGTTTCCATTGGCCATAAATTTATTTATTTTGGTTTAATTTCAAATTAGGGAAAATAAATTAATGAATTTAGGGAAAAAATTATGAGAATAATTGAGAAAATACCTCACAAAGAGGATATTGATCCAAAGGTGGAGGTGGATGGCTTTGGAACACCCAAAACGCATTCTTCCACTCATGTTCTGTTGTGTCCAAGCTCCAATAGTGTTGCAATGTGGAAAAAATGATGGGATCAGCCTGTTTTAAAATAAAAAAACAAGTTTTGCATAAATGTGAGCTCATTTATGCAAAGTAAAATAGGAGCGTGATTTGATTCAATAAAACAGAGGCATGTTTTGGTATACTATCCTAATTGGCATGCCTGTTGGAAGCCTTGGGACTAGGCTTGGCAGGATCAGGATTGCTAGGGATGATTTCTATTTTATGGATCAAGAGTGAATGAATTTACTCTACCATTGCATCTAAAATGTCCCTCAACTTTTTGCACTCACCCATAACAAAATCACGCCCCCGTTTTAGTTAACAAAATCGTGCCCCTATTTTAACTAACAAAATCGCACTCGCGTTTACTAAAACCTGTTTTATGGTTAAAACAGGCCGAGAGTGTCATTTTCGCTACAATGTCGTAATGAAATAAGCTTGGATGGAGCAGAACGAGCTAGAGAGAACACGTTTTGGGTGAGAAAAGGGAAACCAACTCCACCTTGGGATCAATCTCTTCCTTGTGAGGTATTTTCTCTAAATCCTCTCATGCTATTTTCCCTATATTCAATCATTTCTTTGCCCTAATTTGAATTTAAACAAAAATAATTAATTTATATGTCCATAAAGGAATTTACATGCCCAATGGAAACCAAAACCCCAATTTAATCATAAAAAACAAATCATTTTGCCTATTTCCATATGTATATTCACAAGCATCCTTGTGAATCCATACTAAAATTCACATGTCCAATGGAAACCAAAACCCCAATTAACTCATAAAAAACAAATCAATTCCATTATTTCCATATGCATATTCATAAGCATCCTTGTGAATCCATACCAAAATTCACAAATATGCAAATTTTGTCAAGTATATTGCAAGTTTGCATAAGTAATTTACATATCCAATGTAAACCAAAACCCCAATTAACTCATAAAAAACAAATCAACTTCGCTATTTGCATATGTATATTCATAAGCTTCCTTGTGAATCCATCAAGTAGAATTCATATCTTCCCTAAAATACATAAACAAACATGGTAAATCCCTTGCCGCTATCTGAAATATCGAAGTTGGTCATCCAAGAACATCAATAAACATTTTATAGTTTTGATGAAACTTCTTAATCCAAGTGTTAAAATAAGGTATAGAAACTTCCCATGCTTAACAAATATTTCCTCTTGACTAAAGGGTACTTTTTGGTTAAGGTCAAGACAATGGAGTTCAACAATAGGCTCTACGAACATCAAGATACATGGGGAGGTTGATGTGTTTGATTACATGCCAATTGCATACTATCATACATGATAGAATCCAGTGGAAACCTTGCAACCATAAAAGCCACTATACACAGTTATGCAAAGTCTCTCATGGGTATATAGAAAGAGTGCATACAACTAAAATAACATCAAGTGGAATCCATACATGGCCCAAATTACATATAAACAAAGATTTGCTAAATGGACTTTGGAGTCCAAAAAACATCACGCTACAACAAATAATTACATATCTAACAAAATCCTTTCCTATAATGCGATTTTATTCATCAATAGCACATTATGCCGCCTTGTTTAGGCTCTAGCCCTTGCCTCTACCCACAATCTGGGAGTTGGTCCTGTAAGGGAATTAGTTAGCACCTCTCAATTTCAATGAAACTTCATAATCCAAGCCTTAAAATAAGCTAGAGGGGCTTCCCAATCACCATATGCACATAGGAAATTTTATGTACACATGCATATGGAAATTGGAATTAATGCTTGAATTTAGGACATAAATTTAAAATGAAAAAATGTTAAATGCTTATTCTTTACTGTAAAATTCAAGACAGTTTTTAAAATTTAAATAATAGATTTAGTTTATGTTGTTATTTGTTGTACATTAGTTTTATACTTTTCATTTCTTAGAGATGTCATTATCTCATGTGTTTATTTTTCTAATGATATTTTATTTGTATTTATGATTGTAGTGGCTACTATGGACCACAATGCAAATATATTGAGGGTTATTGGTCATCTTAGAGATATTAGTTTTTCTTGGAGGGGTGGAGATGAGCTCTGCCACTCCTTGTCAGCATAATTGCTAACAATAGTTGATACAATCACTAGATCAAATTATGCTTTGTATAGCATCACATCCTACAGGGAAACCAAAAGACAAGAATATGTCGATGTTTTGAGCTACAATGAGATCGAGAAGCTGAAAATAACCAAAGAGCACATATATACATTTTTTAGAGTTCCTATAACGGATGACATTCCAGAGAGAAGTAGGCCACATATTTCAATTGAGTGGTGCATCTGTCAACCCATTAGATACCATTGGATTGACATATGGTACATTGTTTTTTGATATCCCCCCACACAAAAATAGGGAAGTACCGTTGTAATTCCTTCGAAAGTTGTATGTACAGTTTGTGATGGGGAAACATGTCAACTATTTTTACATGTGGGGGTTATAGGGCGTTGGTAGGGGGATGCCCCAAAATCAACCCAATGCTAGGCATAGAGATTCCAATCAACAGATACCTCCACCTCGTGCCTAGCTACCGAGGCCAGACATCCTTGCTGCACATGATATGGTTACCAAAAAACATAAGGAATTTCATACTCTAGTTAAGATGGTTTCCCAACACACCACAACTATTGACCATGAGTAGAAATCATCGTCATAGACACTCTAAACTGAGCCACTACCACCCTGGCGAAGGAAAATCTCTCCCCACCTGGTCAGTCTAGGATGACGAGGAGAGAATGCTAGAAGTGGCACCAGAGGGTTGATTGCAGGCACTCTCTCAAGAAAGAAGGCCACCAATACACTTGAAAACCAAAAATTCTTGTGACAACCTCTCTTACAATCAGAGAGTTGTTTCTTCATAATCGGGATTACTCCCGAGCACCAATCAAACACAGTCCCCTGTAAGCACTCTACAACAACCCTCATCTGGTTTTGAGTAGCAAGATGAAGCGATGAGGATCATGCAACCCCCACTATAGTACTTACCAATACCTGTAGCAGGAAATTAGTAATATGCACAATAGGGACGCATGATCCCACTTTCTGACTTCCCTATTGATGTAATTGTAACTTTGAAATGCATTCACATGTATATCTTATGTATTGTACCCCGATGTTTATTTTGGGAAGTATCTATAATGTAATTGAGTCATGTCATGCCCCGATGTTCTGATCGAGAGATTCAATAATGTAAACAAGTCATGTAAAGTCATTGTGGTTAACCCTCTTATTGATCAAGGGTTAAAGTCCTCACAGTTATGGGGCCCTAGGGTTATTAGGCTATCCTAGAGAAGTAGACCCTAGGTGAGTCATTGTAAGTTGGGGCAATAGTCCCCACCATTGTGTTAAGGTTAACCCTCCTTGTTGATTGAAGGGGAAAAGTCCCCACAAGTTGTGGGGCACTAGGGTTATTAGACTCTCCTAGATATGTCAGCCCTAGTAAGTAATTGGACATCAAATGAAAGAAAGAATATAAATAGAGAGTGAGTCTCTCTATTTATCATACACACACTCACTCATTGGGGCACATGAGTGAGAGAGAAGTTGTTGGGACAAGAGAGAGACTACTGCTATCGGGAGATCATCTTTATGTTTTTGGGTTTTAATTTTGGTGTTGATTCTATCTCTGAGAAAGTTGCATGGTTTTCTCCTTTATGGTTTCCCCGAGGAAAATTATATGTGTGTCTTGTCTCTTGTGTTTTATTGTTGTTCATGTTATTCTCTTAGTTAAAGATCCTGAGATCATAATGCTAGCTTGAATGATAGCAATCTAACATGGTATCAGAGTTAACCTGAGAAGAAGACATTGTGCAGCTACATAAGCTAGGGATTCTTACTTTTTGGGTCTCCCTCCACAATCCATCAACAAAAGTATGCTAGGCTGACTCTCCATTGAAGGGCGCATCTTTTTGTCAAAGTGGAATTCGATTCCAAGCATTTTCAGTTTTTGGTGCGGGAAATTAGGGCTTCTTACAAATAAGGAATTTTTCAGTGAGCCCGTAATAGGATTTCTCTCCTCATCAAAATATAAGTTTAGAGACCTAGTTCTATATTTTTGGTTGGGTAAAACTCTGGGAAAGTCAAACCCTAGTTTGACCCCGAGCTGGAAAACCCTAAATACTAAAACTGGTAAGTTTTGGTACATTCACAATGTCTCAGGATTGGAGAAGGATCAAGAGCTAAAAATTTCATAGGACGAAGATAAACTCCTGATTTACACTGTATCCAAAATCCAGCCTAATATTCTCTATATCCTAGGAGATATGATCCCTCCAAGTTCGGGTTCCAACCTCTTCCAAGATTCATCCCTAAACATGACATCTGGGGAGAATTGCTATATCTCGGGATGCAAAGGTCCAAATGAAATTTATGAAGATGTTCTAGAAAGGGAATGGTCTATACTTTCTATGATCCAATTTTGATACCCAGAAGATGAAACACTGACACGTGGCATTCCGTACAACTCCACTATTCTGAACAGTCCTGTAACAGGTCACCTTGGGAAACCGATCATAAGTCCCAATTGGTGAAACAAATTCTGATGAATCCTATGGTGTTGGAACAGGAATAGGCTAGGATACCTTAGTACAAATTTTTAGACATAGAGGAGCATTAATTTTGGAGATACCACAGAAACAGTATCAGGAATGTCTGTAGAAGAAATTGGAAAACTAGGGCTTCCTGTTCCGAGAGCTTCCCTCCACTGTTTTCAGAAAATGAGTACATTGGACAGCTCATCTTGAAGAGCTCTATCTTTATATCCAATCATATTTGAAAGATTCCAAGTTTTTAAAATCAGGGTTTCTCTGACAAAACCTAGATCAGGCAGCTCTGGAACCAGGACGGACACCTCAAATCGGTAAGATCTAATCTTTTGATATTTTCATTTGAGGTTCTCATTTCAAAGTGATCTATCACATCAGCTTGATGATAAGCTTGGTTAAGTTGACAACTTCCAACCATGGAAGTATATGATCTCTCTGAAGAAAATGAATTGGACACCTACATGAGTAGAGAGGTTCTAGTTCCAGAGGGAGATGAGTCTAAAAGCCTTACACCAGAAAAACTTGGTCAAGGCCAAGAAGATCATTGCTGATTCAATCATGAATCACCTTATACCACAAGTGTCTTCCCTAAAGACACCAAAAGAGATGTTTGATTCCTTGACCAAGATATTTGAAGGAAAGAACATAAATCAGAATATTACTTTGAGAAAAGAGTTGAAGAATGTGAAGATCCAAAATGCAGAGACCATACAGTCATACTTTACGAGGGTCTCTCAAATCAAAGAACAACTTGTAGTAGTAGATGAAGAAGTGGAGAATGCAGAAGTGGTGATATCCACCTTGAATGGCCTCCCAAGATCATGGGATTCATTCATTCAAGTAATGTGTGCCAAAAGGAAGTGATTACCTTCAGTAGACTCTAGGAAGAGTGCACACAAGAAAAGAAGCTCGAGTCATAATAAGAAAAGAGAAGATGGGAGAAACTGAAGATCAAGCTCTCATGATCCAAAGAAGACACCTCAAGCGATGAGGAATATGAAGAACTCAATTCTTGAAGAACCTCTTATCCATCTTAGCATTTGGATAAGAAATGATGAATGAAGAAGATAATGAAGCTGAAGGCTCAAGAGGGAGTCTATGCACGAAACAAATAAAGATAAGTATTCAATTGTCATTTCATGATATTGTTTTGTTATGCATTTGTTTATATTCAGTTGATGTATTATGCATGATATAATGTTTTCATTAATGACAGTATACTACTAATATGCATGTGATGGGTAAGTAGCTCATGGTGCTATACAACTCTCCATTTCTACTTATCTCGAATGAAACCTCTTTGCCGACATATTGGATTAGTGCACAATCTCAATGTTGTCCTGGTGGAGATGGAAGGCATCTAGAAAAGTTTCCATGAGATATGGATGAATGTTGTATTGGCTAAAATAGTTGCATGATCATATATTTATGCATAAAAATTTGTCATTATGAATATGCCTTATGAAATGTTTCTAACCATACAACTAATGCATTTGACTTGTAGGAAAGATCGCATACATAATCACCTACAAGAAAAGAAGGATGAGACTTGTTCCGAAGAACAAGTGACGACCGATAAAGAATAATATGACGAATGCAGCGACATCATTGATGCAGAACCTTCCAGCTATGAAGAAGTAACCAAGAAGAAAGGGAAGACCAATTCAAGAAGAATGATGTCTAGGATGTAGTATTGATACATGAAGGGAAGTTCATAGTTCCGTCATGCAGTAGATGGAAACATCGTGGGATACAAGGCAAGATTCATAGCACGAGGCTTCTCATGAAAAGAGTGCATAGAGTACGAAAGATAGAGGGAGTATGATGCTTCATCAAAAGTGGTTGATGCTACGATGTATCGTCAGATGATTGGGTCCTTGATGTACCTGATGAACACGAGACCATATATTTTCTTTACTGTGAACACCTTCAGCTAGTTCCTAACATATCCGAGACATGTTCACTTGATTACTGCAGAGCATATTCTAAGGTACCTAAGGGGTACAGTTGATTATGGGCTCAAGTATGAGGTGAATCAGAAGATTAACCTGGAGGGTTATGTTGATTCATATTGGGTAGGCAGTGCCATCAATAGGAAGAGCACTTCAGGGTGTTGCTTCAGTATGGGATCAGGTGTGATCTCTTGGTTTAGCAGGAAACAGTCTTGCGTGGAACTGAGTACAGTTGAAGTAGAGTATGTCGCAACTTGTTTAGCTAGTTGTGAGGCAGTATGGCTAAGGAAGCTACTGTTTGATTTATTTGATATCCAGTTAGATGCTACTTGTATATATTGTGACAACCAGAGTTGTGTGAAGTTGTTGGAGAATGCGGTGTTCAATGACAAGTCGACGCATATCGAGATCAAATATCACTATATCAGGGATATGGTGCAGAGAGGAGTAGTGAAGCTCCAGTATGTTGTGATGGATGAACAGATAGCTGATGTGTTGACTAAGCCATTGGCCAGAGTGAAGTTGGAGTACTTCAAGGAGAAGCTTGGTGTTCTCCAGATCGAGGTTCCCTCCAAGGGGAAGTGATGAGTTCGTGAGCCATTCTGACATGGTGAGAGGATTGGTTCCTTCCATGGTCAGATGTAAGGGCTGAGCCATTCTGTCATGATGAGAGGATTGGTTCCTCGCATGTCAGAAATAAGTTTTAAGCCATTCTGAGGTGACTGTAGGATTGGTTCCTACATGATCGGATATAAGTGTTGAATGCCATTCTTTGAATGGAGGCACCTGGTCAGTTACTAGGAATACTCAGCCTAGAGCTGAGAGCCATTTCGACAGGGTGAGAGGGTTGCTTCCTTCCATGGTCAGATGTAAGGGCTGAGCCATTCTTTCATGGTGGGAGGATTGGTTCCTTCCATGTCATATGTGAGTGCTAAGCCATTCTGAGGCAACTATGGGATGTGTTCCCACATTATTAGATATAAGCGCTGATTGCCATTCTCTGAATGGAGGTACCTGGTTAGTTACCAGGAATACTCAGTCTAGGATTGGGGGCCATTTTGATATGACTATGGGATGTAGTCTCACATGATCAGATATAAGTGTAGGGCCATTCTGATGTGATTGAGGGATATGTTCCTACTTGATCAGATATAAAGGTTGTTGCCATTCTGTCATGGAGAGAGGATTGGTTCCTTCCATGTCATATGTGAGTGCTGAGCCATTCTGATGTGACTGTAGGATTGGTTCCTACATGATCAGATATAAGGGATATTGCCATTCTCTGAATGGAGGCACTTGGTTAGTTACAAGGAACCCTCAGTCTGGGACTGAGTTCCTTTCTGACAAGTCAAGGTCATATGTGAGTGTTGTGCCTTTTCACAAATGATAGTAGTTGTGTCTTATCATGTTGGTTAATGTAAGTACTGTGCCTTTTTGACGAGTCAAGGTAATATGTAAGTGACGTGCCTTTCTGACGAGTCAAGGTCAGATATGAGTGCTGTTCCTTTTCATATATGATAGTAGTTGTGTCCTATCATGCTGGTGGATGTGAGTGCTGTGCCTTTTCACAGATGATAGTAGTTGTGTACTATCATGCTGGTGAATGTAAGTGCTGTGCCTTTCTGACATGGTGTTGGATGTGTTACTCTCATGGTCAGATGTGAGTGCTAGCCATTCTGACTTAGGGTCAGATATAAGTGCTAAAGAAGACCTACAAGGAGGCTAGGCCTACAACCAGCATGAAAAAGGGCTGGCTCTTTATAACTTCCTGTGACGAGAAAAATCAAGAGATAGCACCAATGATGATGATCCAACAGTGATGATCCAGATTGAGTGATGATCCAGATCCAGTGATGATTCAGACTTGATGATGATCTAGTGATGCTCTAGATCAAGTGATGATCCATACTTGATGAAGATGACTTGACAATGAATATGACTTGAAGATGAATATGACTTGAAGACGAAGATGACTTGATGATGATCCATATGATACAGAGAAGAAGACTTGTGTTGATAAATTGTGTCGAGAGAATACCTTCCTAGTTAAGAGGGAGTGTTGATGTAATTGTAACTTTGGAATGTATTCACATGTATATCTTATGTATTGTACCCCGATGTTTATTCCGGGAAGTATCTATAATGTAATTGAGTCATGTCATTCCCCGATGTTACGATCGGGAGATTAAATAATGTAAACAAGTCATGTAAAGTCATTATGGGTAACCCTCTTATTGATCAAGGGTTAAAGTCCCCGCAGTTGTGGGGCCCTAGGGTTATTAGACTATCTTAGAGAAATCGACCCTAGGTGAGTCATTGTAAGTTGGGGCAATAGTCCCCACCATTGTGTTAATGTTAACCCTCCTTGTTGATTGAAGGGGCAAAGTCCCCACAAGTTGTAGGGAACTACGGTTATTAGACTCTCTTAGATATGTCGACCCTAGTAAATAATTGTTAAGTGGGGATGACATGTTGAAGTGGACATAAAATGAACGAAAGATTATAAATAGAGAGTGAGTCTCTCTATTTATCACACACACACTCACTCACTGGGGCGCATGAGTGAGATCATCTTTATGTTTTTGGGTTTTACTTCTGGTGTTGATTCTATCTCTGAGGAAGTTGCAGGGTTTTCTCCTTTATGGTTTCCCCAAGGAAAATTCTTTGTGTCTCTTGTCTCTTGTGTTTTATTGCTTCTCATGTTATTCTCTCAGTTAAATATCCTAAGATCATAATGCTAGCTTGAATGATAAAAATATAACATTCCCAATGCGTAGTAGGTGTCCACATAATCCTGGACACTCATGGGGTCATCGCCTGTGCCAGTACCCTTGAGGTTGACAAGCATTCCCTGTCGAGACAAACCCGTAATAAAGTATATGTCTTCCAAAGCCACCTCCAAGATTTCACCTTGAAGTTAAGAATCCCCAAGGTCATGGTCCTAATATCCAATTAAAAACTCGAGCAAATGGACATTGGCCCACATGGGTGAAGTGCAGAAGAATTTCAAAAACCCACTTTGCCATAATGGTTGCACACTGGGGGCACTACGGAGTGTGTCTCGGTCCATATTTTCATGTTCCCACTCCCTCCACTCCAACACCATGGTTAAACCTATCCATTATACCAAGAATTAAGATTAGAATCCATAAAAATTCTTTAAATTTTGGCCCTTTTTATATTATTTTTCCTATGTCGCATAGTACACGCGACCATCTTTTAGACAGGTTGCATGTGACACGCGGGTTTCTTTCGAGCAGGTCACGTGTATTACGTGTGTACGCGACTATGTAAGTCACCTACCCACGTGTACTATGCGATCCCTTAAGACAAGCTTAAACATCCAAATTTTGCATAAAATTGAAAATTTAAATGGTTGAAATGGAAGAGAATGAAAAGCTAGTTTACCTGGCACTTGCAGAATTCCAAATGATCCATCGGTTTGTCCATAATGAGCAATCCAAGCTAGAGGTAAAACGTTTCCAAATTGGGTTAAAATTTCAAATGGTATGTTTGATTTCTATTTTTGAACTATATATAGGAAAAAATTCAATTTGTGGGTTTTTTCCTATAGTTTAAAAATCACTTTTATATTTTGAACTAATACCATTCTCTTTTCCTAATTCAACAGGTTCAAAGTTGTTCAAAGTTGTTATCTGCTCATATAGGATAGGTTTTGGTCCTCCATGTGCATTTTTGTATCTATACCTAATCCACTTTTGACTCTAGGATTACTTCTTTAACCATGGACTATGGTGTTTAACCATTTTTTCCTCACCTACATCATTGTTCTTCCATGGATAGAGCCTTCCTCCCATGAGTACCCTAGTTTAGAACACTTTGTTGTATTTTAGTAATCATGCAGCATTTGTCATAGGTTTAGGGGAGCCTTCTTCACTATTTTTCATGCCAAATTGAGCCTCATTTTGGTCTCTTTTTACAAGCTATCCCCGCCCTTATGGAGTTTCTTTAGGCCCGAGTCTAACTCCTCAAAATAGACTTGACTATTGAATAAACTTGCCCATTTAGGCTCGTTAAGAATATGTGAATGGACATCTATATTGGTGGTAGGTTATCGCTTTTTCGGACCATGTAGAAGAATAGGAAAAAGGAACACTCTCTTTTCTATGGAATTGAGAAGAGTATTCTCAGGTATAGGTTTATCTCTTTTCCGGTTCGGAGGGACTAAATTTACGGAAAAGGAGTGCCTTGTATGAGCTTAGTTTTCTCTTTTTAATGCTCTAGACCTAAACATGAAAAAGATTCTGAGTGTACTTTATGCCTTTGTCATGCTTGTTAAACACTAAAAACAAAGCATCGATTTTATTGTTGTAAGCCCCATTTTTCGTACTCCAATGGATCTTTCCGAGGGATCTTGCCTTCCTTCATACTCGTAAAACTTAGGGTATAAGCTGCTTTTGAAGGGGCGTTGGATAGGTGGTAATTTAACCTTTTTTCGGACCTCACTGACTAAGTATGAAAAAGGTGCGCCTTACTTCTTCGGAATCTAAGAGATTTTTTATGTGGTATGTTCTATACTTTTCCGGCCTCAAGAGACTAAATTGGATGAAAAAGCACCCCCTTTGAGTCTTCTTTAGAGTTTTTAGACTCTCAAAATATGAAAACACCAATGAGCATGTACTAGTTCGGGCTTGTAAAATCCATGAATCAATGACATTATCAAGCATTATTCTCTTCCCTCTTCAAGCTTGTCAAAAATGAAGAGAAACTCGAGTTGAATTTCCTAGACTCATTAAAATTTAACAGGAAAGGTAAGGAAGAAGTATTCCCTTTGGGTTATAAACAGTGGAAGCATGTCATCCTTGAACATAGCACTTTCTAAACTTTCCGATACTCATGTTTCAGTTTATCCTTTTAGCTCAACTATCATTTTGAGTGTTTACTCCACTTGTCCTTTATACATGGGGAATCTGCACATGTCTTCTACATGTGAGATAAGTCTAGTTGTTCTATATGTAAGTTAAAAGTTTTCTTGGGTCATCTCTGTGTCATGCTCATTGTTCAAGGATTTATCCCTTCTTCTGATTATTATCTTGGTCCCATCATTATCTTATCTGAGTATTACTTGTGTCAACCATCCCGTATCTAGTTCCTAGTCACTCTTGTGATCCGTTGGAGGATATATTTCCTTCCTTATCACAGTATGGTTTCATCATCAGTACTTCCTGAATACAAAGACCTAGAGTTTCATCATGTATGATAGTATGTGATTGGCATGTAATCAAACACATCAACCTACCTATGTATCTTCATGTTCGTAGAGCCTATTGTTAAAATTCGTTATCTTGACCTTAACAAAAAAGTACCCTTCAGTCAAGAGGAAATATTTGTTAAGCATGGGAAGCTTCTATACCTTATTTTAACATTTGGATTAGGAAGTTTCATCAAAACTATAAGGTGTTTATTGATGTTCTTGGATGACCAACTTCGCTATTTCGGATAGAGGCAAGGGATTTACCATGTTTGTGTATGTATTTTAGGGAAGACATGAATTCTACTTGATTTTTTTTTAGTTGTATGCAAGCTTGCAATATAATTGACAAACTTTGCATATTTGTTAATTTTGGTTTGGATTCACAATGATGCTTGCAATTATACATATGAAAATAGTGAAGTTCATTTGTTTTTTAAGAGTTAATTACGGTTTTTGTTTACATTGGGAAAGTAAATTACTTATGCAAACTTTCAATGTGCTTGACAAACTTTGCATATTTGTGAATTTTGGTATGGATTCACAAGGATGCTTGTGAATATGCATATGGAAATAGTGAAATTGATTTGTTTTTTATGAGTTAATTGGGGTTTTGGTTTCCACTAGGCATGTGAATTTTGGTAAATAATCAAAATTATTTGATTTTTATGATTAAATTGGGGTTTTGGTTTCCATTGGCCATAAATTAATTTATTTTGGTTTAATTTCAAATTAGGGCAAATAAATTAATGAATTTAGGGAAAAAATTATGAGAATAATTGAAGAAAATACCTCACAAAGAGGAGATTGATCCAAAGGTGGAGGTGGATGGCTTTGGAACACCCAAAATGCATTCTCCTACTCACGTTCTGTTGTGTCCAAGCTCCAATAGCGTTGCGATGTGGAAAAAATGATGGGATTAGCCTGTTTTAAAATAGAAAACAAGTTTTGCATAAATGCGAGCTCATTTATGCAAAGTAAAACGGGAGAGTGATTTGATTCAATAAAACAGAGGCATGTTTTGGTATACTATCCTAATTGGCATGCCTGTTGGAAGCCTTGGGACTAGGATTGGCAGGATCAGGATTGCTAGGGATGATTTCTATTTTATGGATCAAGAGTGAATGAATTTACTCTACCATTGCATCTAAAAGGTCCCTCAACTTTGTGCACTCACCCATAACAAAATCACGCCCCCGTTTTAGTTAACAAAATCGCACCCCTATTTTAGCTAACAAAATCGTGCTCACGTTTACTAAAACCTGTTTCATGGTTAAAACAGGCCGAGAGCGTCATTTTCGCTACAATGTCGTAATGAAATAAGATTGGATGGAGCAGAACGAGCTAGAGAGAACACGTTTTGAGTGAGAAAAGGGCAACAAACTCCACCTTGGGATCAATCTTTTCCTTGTGAGGTATTTTCTCCAAATCCTCTCATGCTATTTTCCCTATATTCAATCATTTCTTTGCCCTAATTTGAATTTAAAGAAAAAGAATTAATTTATATGTCCATAAAGGAATTTACATGCCCAATGGAAACCAAAACCCCAATTTAATCATAAAAAACAAATCATTTTGACTATTTCCATATGTATATTCACAAGCATCCTTGTGAATCCATACCAAAATTCACATGTCCAATGGAAACCAAAACCCCAATTAACTCATAAAAAACAAATCAATTCCATTATTTCCATATGCATATTCATAAGCATCCTTGTGAATCCATACCAAAATTCACAAATATACAAAGTTTGTCAAGTATATTGCAAGTTTGCATAAGTAATTTACATATCCAATGTAAACCAAAACCCCAATTAACTCATAAAAAACAAATCAACTTCGCTATTTGCATATGTATATTCACAAGAATCCTTGTGAATCCATCAAGTAGAATTCATATCTTCCCTAAAATACATAAACAAACATGGTAAATCCCTTGCCTCTATCCGAAATATCAAAGTTGGTCATCCAAGAACATCAATAAACACCTTATAGTTTTGATGAAACTTCTTAATCCAAGTGTTAAAATAAGGTATAGAAACTTCCCATGCTTAACAAATATTTTCTCTTGACTAAAGGGTACTTTTTGGTTAAGGTCAAGACAATGGAGTTCAACAATAGGCTCTACGAACATCAAGATACATGGGGAGGTTGATGTGTTTGATTACATGCCAATTGCATACTATCATACATGATAGAATCCAGTGGAAACCTTGCAACCATAAAATCCACTATACACAGTTATGCCAAGTCTCTCATGGGTATATAGAAAGAGTGCATACAACTAAAATAACATCAAGTGGAATCCATACATGGCCCAAATTACATATAAACAAAGATTTGCTAAATGGACTTTGACGTCCAAAAAACACCACGCTACAACAAATAATTACATATCTAACAAAATCCTTTCCTATACTATGATTTTATTCATCAATAGCACATTATGCCGCCTTGTTTAGGCTCTAGCCCTTGCCTCTACCCACAATCTGGGAGTTGGTCCTGTAAGGGAATTAGTTAGCACCTCTCAATTTCAATGAAACTTCATAATCCAAGCCTTAAAATAAGCTAGAGGGGCTTCCCAATCAACATATGCACATAGGAAATTTTATGTACACATGCATATGGAAATTGGAATTAATGCTTGAATTTAGGACATAAATTTAAAATGAAAAAAATGTTAAATGTTTATTCTTTACTGTAAAATTCAAGACAGTTTTTAAAATTTAAATAATAGATTTAGTTTATGTTGTTATTTGTTGTACATTAGTTTTATACTTTTCATTTCTTAGAGATGTCATTATCTCATGTGTTTATTTTTCTAATGATATTTTATTTGTATTTATGATTGCAGTGGCTACTATGGACCACAATGCAAAGATATTGAGGGTTATTGGTCATCTTAGAGATATTGGTTTTGCTTGGAGGGGTGGAGATGTGCTCTGCCACTCCTTGTCAGCATAATTGCTAACAATAGTTGATAGGATCACTAGATCGAATTATGCTTTGTATAGCATCGCATCCTACAGGGAAACCAAAAGACGAGAATATGTCGATGGTTTGAGCTACAATGAGATCAAGAAGCTAAAAATAACCAAAGAGCACATATATACATTTTTTAGAGTTCCTACAACGGATGACATTCCGGAGAGAAGTAGGCCACATATTTCAATTGAGTGGTGCATCTGTCAACCCATTAGATACCATTGGATTGACATATGGTACATTGTTTTTCGATATGTCCCCGCACAAAAATAGGGAAGTATCGTTGTACTTCCTTCAAAAGTTGTATATACAGTTTGTGATGGGGAAACATGTCAACTATTTTTACATGTGGGGGTTATAAGGCGTTGGTAGGGGGATGCCCCAAAACCGACCCAATGCTAGGAATAGAGATTCCATTCAATAGATACCTCCACCTCGTGCCTAGCTACCGAGGCCAGACATCCCTGCTGCACATGATATGGTTACCAAAACACAGAAGGAATTTCGTACTCTAGTTAAGATGGTTTCCCAACACACCACAGCTATTGACCATGAGTAGAAATCATCGTCATAGACACTCTAAACTGAGCCACTACCACCCTGGTGAAGGAAAATCTCTCCCCACCTAGTCAGTCTAGGATGACGAGGAGAGAATGCTGGAAGTGGCACCACAGGGCTGATTGCAGGCACTCTCTCAAGAAAGAAGGCCACCAATACACTTGAAAACCAAAAATTCTTGTGACAACCTCTCTTACAATCAGAGAGTTGTTTCTTCATAATCGGGATTACTCCCGAGCATCAATCAAACACAGTCCCCTGTAAGCACTCTACAACAACCCTCATCCGGTTATGAGTAGCAAGGTGAAGCGATGAGGATCTTGCAACCCCCACTATAGTACTTACCAATACCTGTAGCAGGAAATTAGTAATATGCACAATAGGGATGCATGATCCCACTTTCTGACTTCCCTATTGATGTAATTGTAACTTTGAAATGTATTCACATGTATATCTTATGTATTGTACCCCGATGTTTATTCTGGGAAGTATCTATAATGTAACTGAGTCATGTCATGCCCCGTTATTCTGATCGGGAGATTCAATAATGTAAACAAGTCATGTAAAGTCATTTTGGTTAACCCTCTTATTGATCAAGGGTTAAATTCCTCACAGTTGTGGGGCCCTAGGGTTATTAGGCTATCCTAGAGAAGTCGACCCTAGGTGAGTCATTGTAAGTTAGGGAAATAGTCCCCACCATTTTGTTAAGGTTAACCCTCCTTGTTGATCGAAGGGGAAAAGTCCCCACAAGTTGTGGGGCACTAGGGTTATTAGACTCTCCTAGATATTTCAGCCCTAGTAAGTAATTGGACATCAAATGAAAGAAAGAATATAAATAGAGAGTGAGTCTCTATATTTATCATACACACACTCACTCATTGGGGCACATGAGTGAGAGAGAAGTTGTTGGGACAAGAGAGAGACTACTGCTGTCGGGAGATCATCTTTATGTTTTCGGGTTTTAATTTTAGTGTTGATTCTATCTCTGAGAAAGTTGCATGGTTTTCTCCTTTATGGTTTCCCCGAGGAAAATTATTTGTGTCTCTTGTCTCTTGTGTTTTATTGTTGTTGATGTTATTCTCTCAGTTAAAGATCCTAAGATCATAATGCTAGCTTGAATGATAAAAATATAACATGGTATCAGAGTTAACCTGAGAAGAAGACATTGTGCAGCTACATAAGCTAGGGATTCTTACTTTTTGGGTCTCCCTCCACAATCCATCAACAAAAGTATGCTTGGCTGACTCTCCATTGAAGGGCGCATCTTTTTGTCGAAGTGGAATTTGATTCCAAGCATTTTCAGTTTTTGGTGCAGGAAATTAGGGCTTCTTACAAAAGAGGAATTTTTCAGTGAGCCCAGAATAGGATTTCTCTCCTCATCAAAATCTAAGTTTAGAGACCTAGTTCTTAATTTTTGGTTGGGTAAAACTCTGGGAAATGGCAAACCCTAGTTTGACCCCGAGCTGGAAAACCCTAAATACTAAAACTGATAAGTTTTGGTACATTCGCAATGTATCAGGATTGGAGAAGGATCAAGAGCTGAAAATTTCACAGGACGAAGATAACCTTTTGATTTACACTGTAGCCAAAATACAGCCTAATATTCTCTATATCCTAGGAGATATGATCCCTCCAAGTTCAGGTTCCAACCTCTTCCAGGATTCATCCCTAAACAGGACATCTGGGGAGAATTGCTATATCTCAGGATGCAAAGGTCCAAATGAAATTTATGAAGATGTTCTAGAAAGGGAATGGTCTATACTTTCTATGATCCAATTTTAATACCCAGAAGATGAAACAGTGACACATGGCAGTCCGTACAACTCCACTATTCTGAACAGTCCTATAACAGGTCACCTTGGGAAACCAATCATAAGTCCCAATTGGTGAAACCAATTCTGATGAATCCTATGGTGTTAGAACAGGGACAAGCTAGGATACCTTAGTAAATAGTTTTAGACATAGAGGAGCATTAATTTCAGAGATACCATAGAAATAGTATCAGGAATGTCTATAGAAGAAATTGGAAAACTAGGGCTTCCTGTTCTGGGAGCTTCCCTCCACTGTTTTTAGAAAATGAGTACATTGGACAGCTCACATTGAAGAGCTCTATCTTTCTATCCAATCATATCTGAAATATTCCAAGTTTTGAAAATCATGGTTTCTCTGACAAACCCTAGATCAGGCAGCTCCGGAACAAGGACGGACACCTCAAATCGGTAAGATCTAATCTTTTGATATTTTCATTTGAGGTTCTCATTTCAAAGTGATCTTTCACATCAGCTTGATGATAAGCTCGGTGAAGTTGACAACTTCCAACCATGGAAGTATATGATCTCTCTGAAGAAAATGAATTGTACACCTACATGAGTAGAGAGGTTCTAGTTCCAGAGGGAGATGAGTCTAAAAGCCTTACACCAGAAAAACTTGGTCAAGGCCAAGAAGATCATTGCTGATTCAATCACGAATCACCTTATACCACAAGTGTCTTCCCTAAAGACATCGAAAGAGATGTTTGATTCCTTGACCAAGATATTTGAAGGGAAGAACATAAATCAGAATATTACTTTGAGAAAACAGTTGAAGAATGTGAAGATCCAGAATGCAAAGACCATACAGTCATACTTTACGAGGGTCTCTCAAATACAAGAACAACTTGTAGTAGTAGATGAAGAAGTGGAGAATGCAGAAGTGGTGATATCCACCTTGAATGGCCTCCCAGGATCATGGGATTCATTCATTCAAGTAATGTTTGCCAAAAGGAAGTGATTACCTTCAGTAGACTCTGGGAAGAGTGCACACAAGAAAAGAAGCTCGAGTCATAATAAGAAAAGAGAAGATGGGAGAAACTGAAGATCAAACTCTCATGATCCAAAGAAGACACCTCAAGCGATGAGGAATATGAAGAACTCAATTCTTGAAGAACCTCTTATCCATCTTAGCATTTGGATAAGAAATGGTGAATGAAGAAGATAATGAAGCTGAAGGCTCAAGAAGGAGTCTATGCATGAAACAAATAAAGATAAGTATTCAATTGTCATTTCATGATATTGTTTTGTTATGCATTTGTTTATATTCAGTTGATGTATTATGCATGATATAATGTTTTCATTAACGACAGTATACTAATAATATGCATGTGATGGGTAAGTAGCTCATGGTGCTATACAACTCTCCATTTCTACTTATCTCGAATGAAACCTCTTTGCTGACATATTGGATTAGTGCACAATCTCAATGTTGTCCTGGTGGAGATGGAAGGCATCTAGAAAAGTTTCCATGAGATATGGATGAATGTTGTATTGGCTAAAATAGTTGCATGATCATATATTTATGCATAAGAATTTGTCATTATGAATATTCCTTATGAAATGTTTCTAACCATACAACTAATGCATTTGACTTGTAGGAAAGTTCGCGTACATAATCACCTACAAGAAAAGAAGGATGCGACTTGTTCCGAAGAACAAGTGACGACCGATAAAGAATAATATGATGAATGCAGCGACATCATTGATGTAGAACCTTCCAGCTATGAAGAAGTAACCAAGAAGAAAGGGAAGACCAATTCAAGAAGAATGATGTCTAGGATGTAGTATTGATACATGAAGGGAAGTTCATAGCTCCATCATGCAGTAGATGGAAACATCATGGGATACAAGGCAAGATTCATAGCACGAGGCTTCTTATGAAAAGAGTGCATAGAGTATGGAAGATAGAGGGAGTATGATGATTCATCAGAAGCGGTTGATTCTATGACGTATCGTCAGATGATTGGGTCCTTGATGTACCTGATGAACATGAGACCATATATTTGCTTTGCTGTGAACACCTTCAGCCAGTTCCTGACATATCCGAGACATGTTCACTTGATTACTGTAGAGCATATTCTAAGGTACCTAAGGGGTACAGTTGATTATGGGCTCAAGTATGAGGTGAATCAAAAGATTAACCTGGAGGGTTATGTTGATTCATATTGGGTAGGCAGTGCCATCAATTTGAAGAGCACTTTAGGGTGTTGCTTCAGTATGGGATCAAGTGTGATCTCTTGGTTTAGCAGGAAACAGTCTTGCGTGGAACTGAGTACAGCTGAAGTAGAGTATGTCATAGCTTGTTTAGCTAGTTGTGAGGCAGTATGGCTAAGGAAGCTACTGTTTGATTTATTTGATATCTAGTTAGATGCTACTTTTATATGTTGTGACAACCAGAGTTGTGTGAAGTTGTTGGAGAACGCGGTGTTCAATGACAAGTCGACGCATATCGAGATCAAATATCACTATATCAGGGATATGGTGCAGAGAGGAGTAGTGAAGCTCCAGTATGTTGTGACGGATGAACAGATAGCTGATGTGTTGACTAAGCCATTGGCCAGAGTGAAGTTTGAGTACTTCAGGGAGAAGCTTGGTGTTCTCCAGATCGAGGTTCCCTCCAAGGGGAAGTGATGAGTCTGTGAGCCATTCTGACATGGTGAGAGGATTGGTTCCTTCCATGGTCAAATGTAAGGCCTGAGCCATTCTGTCATGATGAGAGGATTGGTTCCTCGCATGTCAGATATAATTGCTGAACCATTCTGAGGTGACTATAGGATTGGTTCCTACATGATCATATATAAGTGTTGAATGCCATTCTTTGAATGGAGGCACCTGGTCAGTTACTAGGAATACTCAACCTAGAGCTGAGAGCCATTTCGACATGGTGAGAGGGTTGGTTCCTTCCATGGTCAGATGTAAGGGCTGAGCCATTCTTTCATGGTGGGAGGATTGGTTCCTCCCATGTCATATGTGAGTGCTAAGACATTCTGAGGCAACTATCGGATGTGTTCCCACATGATTAGATATAAGCGTTGATTTCCATTCTCTGAATGGAGGTACCTGGTTAGTTACCAGGAACACTCAGTCTAGGACCGGGGGCCATTTTGATATGACTATGGGATGTAGTCTCACATGATGAGATATAAGTGTAGGGCCATTCTGATGTGATTGAGGGATATGTTCCTACTTGATCAGATATAAGGGTTGCTTCCATTCTGTCATGGAGAGAGGATTGGTTCCTTCCATGTCATATGTGAGTGCTGAGCCATTCGAATGTGATTGTAGGATTGGTTCCTACATGATCAGATATAAGGGATATTTCCATTCTCTGAATGGAGGCACTTGGTTAGTTACAAGGAACCCTCAGCTTGGGATTGAGTGCCTTTCTGACGAGTCAAGGTCATATGTGAGTGTTGTGCCTTTTCACAGATGATAGTAGTTGTGTCTTATCATACTGGTTAATGTAAGTAGTGTGCCTTTTTGACGAGTCAAGGTCATATGTAAGTGACGTGCCTTTCTGAAGAGTCAAGGTCAGATGTGAGTGCTGTTCCTTTTCACATATGATAGTAGTTGTGTCCTATCATGCTGGTGGATGTGAGTGTTGTGCCTTTTCACAGATGATAGTAGTTGTGTACTATCATGCTGGTGAATGTAAGTGCTGTGCCTTTCTGACATGGTGTTGGATGTGTTCCTCTCATGGTCAGATGTGAGTGCTAGCCATTATGACTTAGGGTCAGATATAAGCGCTAAAGAAGACCTACAAGGAGGCTAGGACTACAACCAGCATGAAAAAGGGCTGGCTCTTTAGAACTTCTTGTGACGAGAAAAATCAAGAGATAGCACCAGTGATGATTTAGATTGAGTGATGATCCAGATCCAGTGATGATTCAGACTTGATGATGATCTAGTGATGCTCTAGATCAAGTGATGATCCATACTTGATGAAGATGACTTAACAATGAAGATGACTTGAATATGAATATGAATTGAAGACGAAGATGACTTGATGATGATCCATATGATACAGAGAAGAATACTTGTGTTGATAAATTGTGTCGAGAGAATACCTTCCCAGTTAAGAGGGAGTGTTGATGTAATTGTAACTTTGGAATGTATTCACATGTATATCTTATGTATTGTACCCCGATGTTTATTTCGGGAAGTATCTATAATGTAATTGAGTCATGTAATTCCCCGATGTTCCGATCGGGAGATTAAATAATGTAAACAAGTCATGTAAAGTCATTATGGGTAACCCTCTTATTGATCAAGGGTTAAAGTCCCCGCAGTTGTGGGGCCCTAGTGTTATTAGACTATCCTAGAGAAGTCGACCCTAGGTGAGTCATTGTAAGTTGGGGCAATAGTCCCCACCATTGTGTTAATGTTAACCCTCCTTGCTGATCGAAGGGGCAAAGTCCCCACAAGTTGTAGGGAACTACGGTTATTAGACTCTCTTAGATATGTCGGCCCTAGTAAGTAATTGTTAAGTGGGGCTGACATGTTGAAGTGGACATCAAATGAACGAAAGATTATAAATAGAGAGTGAGTCTCTCTATTTATCACACACACACTCACTCACAGGGGCGCATGAGTGAGAGAGAATTTGTTGGGACAAGAGAGAGACTACTGCTGTCAGGAGATCATCTTTATGTTTTCGGGTTTTACTTTTGGTGTTGATTCTATCTCTGAGGAAGTTGCGGGGTTTTCTCCTTTATGGTTTCCTCGAGGAAAATTCTTTGTGTCTCTTATCTCTTGTGTTTTATTGCTGCTCATGTTATTCTCTTAGTTAAATATCCTAATATCATAATGCTAGCTTGAATGATAAAAATATAACATTCCCAATGTGTAGTAGGTGTCCACATAATCTTGGACACTCATGGGGTCATCGCCTGTGCCAGTACCCTAGAGGTTGACAAGCATTCCCTGTCGAGACAAACCTGTAATAAAGTATATGTCTTCCAAAGCCACCTCCAAGATTTCACCTTGAAGTTAAGAATCCCCAAGGTCATGGTCCTAATAGCCAATTAAAAACTCGAGCAAATGGACATTGGCCCGCATGGGTGAAGTGCAGAAGAATTTCAAAAACCCACTTTGCCGTAATGGTTGCACAGTGGGGGCACTACGGAGTGTGTATTGGTCCATATTCTCATGTTCCTGCTCCCTCCACTCCAACACCATGGTTAAACCTATCCATTATACCAAGATTTAAGATTATAATCCATAAAAATTCTTTAAATTTTGGCCCTTTTTTTATTTTTCCTATGTTGCATAGTACACGCGACCATCTTTTAGACAGGTCGCATGTGACACACGGGTTTCTTTCGAGCAGGTCATGTGTATGACGTGTGTACACGACTATGTAAGTCACCTACCCACGTGTACTGTGCGACCCCCTTAAGACAAGATTAAACATCCAAATTTTGCATAAAATTGAAAATTTAAATGGTTGAAATGGAAGAGAATGAAAAGCTAGTTTACCTGGCACTTGCAGAATTCCAAATGATCCACTGGTTTGTCCATAATGAGCAATCCAAGCTAGAGGTAAAATGTTTCCAAATTGGGTTAAAATTTCAAATGGTATGTTTGATTTTGATTTTTGAACTATATATAGGAAAAAAATCAATTTGTGGGTTTTTTCCTATAGTTTAAAAATCACTTTTATATTTTGAACTAATACCATTCTCTTTTCCTAATTCAATAGGTTCAAAGTTGTTCAAAGTTGTTATCCGCTCATATAGGATAGGTTTTGGTCCTCCATGTGCATTTTTGTATCTATACCTAATCCACTTTTGACTCTAGGATTACTTCTTTAACCACAGACTATGCTGTTTAACCATTTTTTCCTCGCCTACATCATTGTTCTTCCGTGGATAGAGCCTTCCTCCCATGAGTACCCTAGTTTAGAACACTTTGTTGTCTTTTAGTACTCATGCATCATTTGTCATAGGTTTAAGGGAGCCTTCTTCACTATTTTTCACACCAAATTGAGCCTCATTTTGGTCTCTTTTTACAAGCTATCCCCTCCCTTATGGAGTTTCTTTAGGCCCAAGTCTAACTCCTCAAAATAGACTTGACTGCTGAATAAACTTTCCCATTTAGGCTCGTTAAGAATATGTGAATGGGCATCTATATTGGTGGTAGGCTATCGCTTTTTCAGACCATGTGGAAGAATAGGAAAAAGGAACACTCTCTTTTCTATGGAATTGAGAAGAGTATTCTCAGGTATAGGTTTATCTCTTTTCCGGTCTGGAGGGACTAAATTTACGGAAAAGGAGTGCCTTGTATGAGCTTAGTTTTCTCTTTTTCATGCTCTGGACCTAAACATGAAAAATATTCTGAGTGTACTTTATGCCTTTGTCATGCTTGTTAAACACTAAAAACAAAGCATCAAATTTATTGTTGTAAGCCCCATTTTTCATACTCCAATGGATCTTTCCAAGTGATCTTTCCTTCCTTCACACTCGTAAAAATTAGGGTATAAGCTGCTCTTGAAAGGGCGTTGGATAGGTGGTAATTTAACCTTTTTTCGGACCTCATTGACTAAGTATGAAAAGGGTATGCCTTACTTCTTTGAAAGCTAAGAGATTTTTTATGTGGTATGCTTTATACTTTTCCGGCCTCAAGAGACTAAATTGGATGAAAAAGCATCCCCCTGGAGTCTTCTTCGGAGTTTTTAGACTCTAAAAATATGAAAACACCAATGAGCATGTACTAGTTCGGGCTTGTAAAATCCACGAATCAATGACATTATCAAGCATTATTCTCTTCCCTCTTCAAGCTTGTCAAAAATGAAAAGAAACTCAAGTTGAATTTCCTAGACTCATTAAAATTTAACAGGAAAGGTAAGGAAGAAGTATTCCCTTTGGGTTATAAACAGTGGAAGCATGTCATCCTTGAACATAACACTTTCTAAACTTTCCGATACTCATGTTTCAGTTTATCCTTTTAGCTCAACTATCATTTTGAGCGTTTACTCCTCCACTTGTCCTTTATACATGGGGAATCTGCACATGTCTTCTACATGTGAGATAAGTCTAGGTGTTCTATATGTAAGTTAAAAAATTTCTTGGGTCATCTCTGTGTCATTCTCATTGTTTAAGGATTTATCCCTTCTTCTGATTATTATCTTGGTCCCATCATTATCTTATCTGAGTATTACTTGTGTCAACCTTCCCGTATCTAGTTCCTAGTCACTCTTGTGATCCATTGGAGGATATATTTCCTTCCTCATCATAGTATGGTTTCATCATCAGTACTTCTTGAATACAAATCCCTAGATTTTTGACAATGGAACCTTAGGATTCACTACCATTATTGGTGAACTCCTTTGCTTCAGTTGTCAGTTTCACCTATTGATTGACAATCTGTTGAGTCCTTTCCATGTTCGACTTTCAGCACACCTATTCACATGGTTGGGATTGTACTAGTTCCTTTGGATTTCGAAGAAGACCTTAGGTTCACATATATAACCTAAGTTGCACAAGAGTATGTTATGATCAGTTACACAACTTCCATATTTTGAAGACTCATCATTGTATATTATGGCTTCGATCCACCTTTGTAATATACGTGGTCTTGTACCCATATCATATGATGTAATCAAATATTGTAAAGGAGCTAGTGTTCCAGTATATTGAACATGGAATCCTCAGATATGATTTTTTATATGGCATTGATATGTATTTATTTCAGGTACTTCCTCTGCTGCCTTGGACATTTGAGTTCTCCAAGATAAACATTGTAATGTATTTTGGCCATCGCTTCCCTCTGACTCTCACACATTAGGGGACATTTTTTATCAACCTAAATGGCACTTCTCTGTCTGAGTGCTGACATTCATTATATCAGTACACAAAAGGACAGATAAGGATTGAAGTGTCCAAAACACTATAGATGTGCATGACCATTGATGCATGATCTTCAGACCAGATTGACATATTTTTATTCTGAATCTATGGTTGCACACGCTCCTTTTTGCATTGCAACTCACGTGTCAAACATGATTATTTTCATTGCAACCCGTGGGTACATTGAACATGCGATTTTCCTTTGAGAAACAAGCATGTCATACGCGACTTGCTTATATATATACTCACATGTGCCTTGATTCGACATTAAAAAATATAAAACATAGTTAGATGATATTAGTTGGTTCTTAATCCATAATTATCCCAACTGTCTCAACCATCCTAACCTTCAAAACCTCTATATTTCCCCATGTATAAATAGAGGGTTTAGGATGGGGCTAATCAATCAATTTTTTAGGAGAGAAAATTTATGCTGGTGGTATTCCTTTAGGGTCTTGGAGTAGCAGATCTCAGTTTCCATGGTTGTAGAAGAGTCCTTGTGTCAGAATCTAGGTTGTATTCTTACATATTCACTGTTTGTTAATAAAGAGAATTCTTCTTCTAATAGTTGTATTGTGCTTGTCTCATGTATGTTGGTTAAGGAATGATTTCAATTATGATATTAATATGTATTTCATCTAACCTCTAATATATATATATATATATATATATATATATATATATATATATATATATATA
>LPNX010468837.1:153196-195151 GCA_001517045.1 Pseudotsuga menziesii
GAAGAAGTTGACGTACAAGGTCTATAGCTCATCAAATTATATGATATCATGTACAACTAGGAAAATTATATTATACCATGTACAACTAGGGTAAACATACTAGAGACCTTATATATTGTATTTTTCTTCTTTGATATTAGGAACATGCCTCATAATATCTATAAATTTAATTGGAAAATATTTTATGGTCATTTATCCTAACTTTAATTTATGAAAATCCTTAATTTTTTTGTCATAATACCTTTCAAACAAGTGTTTTCTTTTAAATTATTTATTAAACTACTTCGAGTCAAATTTTGTTTCACTAATATGTTTAATCGCTTTAAGATCCTTCCACCAAATGGAATCCTTTCCATTCATTTTATAAATTGTCATTTGTCTTTAAATTAATAGAGTAGTAATACAAATTGGAAAATATATATTGTGTGATTAATTTTAAAGATAGGGGAGATGGGAAACTAAGTAAAATCATTTTTCAAAGATAATATATATTAATTATTAAAAATAATAATTCTATATTAAAATATTTATTGTTACTAAATAACAATATATCTAAAATGATTTTTTAGCTATTTTTAAAAGATAAGTTTTTTTAATAAAATATAATATATAAACAACCTTCAGATTCTAAAAAATTCATAAGGGATTCCCACAAATTCATGCCTGAAAAAATGAATCCAGGAAAATTATAATTTGAATAGGTAGGATAATATTCGAAATTTCAAGCTTCTAAAAAAATTTCCTCTTCTCATTCAATTTATTTATGTGAATTCTATGTTTTAGGCTATAATATTATTGTATAATATTTTTATTTTGGTTGTGTTAATGATTATGTGTATTAAAAAGTATATTTTAATAATATAGTTATGTATAATAAATATTGTATTTTGATTATATTATTGTCAAATATTTTTATTGTTTTGGTAAAACATTAATGAACAATTTTAATAATATTGAATTAATTAAATTGTAATTTTAAAATTATTATTATATAATACTGTATATGTTTTTAAATAAAATGATAGGTGTAATAAAATATAAATTTGAGAATGTATTTTTTTAATAATATGATTGTGTAAAATTATATAAGGTTATTAATTCGAAGGTAGATGCAATATTATATAATGTTTTTTTAATAATATTTAATAGTATTTGTTGGGTTATATATATATATATATATTTAAGAGTTGAGTCAAATAACTAAATAATTACTTTTTATGTGGAATTAAGTATTAAATTTCTTTCCTTATTTTATGTGATTTCTATCTTTTTTTAGGGTGAAACATTTATCAATCTTGGTTCCTAAAAATAACTAATTTTTAGATGAAATTATGTATTAAATTTATTTCCTTATTTTAAGTGATTTCTAACATTATTTTGGGGTGAAACATGGTTCTCAAAATAACTAATTTTTAGATAAAATTATGTATTAAATTTCTTTCATTATTTTATGTGACTTCTATTATTACATTTAGGTGAAAAGTTTCATCGAACTTTGTTCTCATTAATTGATTTTAATATAAAATATATATCTAACGCAGCATTGAAAAAAGTGCAATCATTCTTGGCATCTTTGATAAAAGTGAAATAACAGATTAATATATTAAAAAAATGTCTACATGGCATTATTTTATCAATTTATTGATTTTTCCTTAGGAGGCTGATTTTGAGTTGAAATTTCCTCTAATGGAGACTACAAATAGAGATTGGAAGATGAAGATTGTTGGAAATATTGTTTTTGAATGCCCAATTTGGATACCATATATTTTATGACAATTTTACTCTATATACCTATTTCAAATTCGGTATAGACTACATGGTTAGAAGTATTACTCCGATACCTTTCCAACGATATATGTAACTCCCTCTAACTCCATAGTAATGAGGAGATATGAAATAATTTGTAAAGTAAATCCAGACCGAATGTTAGGTAGGCCCTTCCAAAATATTGAACAATGTTATGTCATCCAAGATATATATTTAATACTCTTATAAATAGGAGGCACTCCCTCATTCATACATTCATTCTATCCTAAGGAGCGCTAAAAAATGGGCACAATCTTGTAAGAGGAAGGTCTTCTAGGGCTTGAAAATGGATCTAAAGATGTTTTCTAGGTTTTGAAGATATTCTTGATGAAATTATCTTAAATATTTTTCTTAGGGTTTTAAAGATGGTAAAAGGAAGAAGATGCACCTTATAAAGAGGAATAATATGTTTTCTTTCAAAATATGAATTAGTGCAAAAGTTGAATACTACAAAGTAGTGAATATTGTCTTGTAGAGAGAAAAGTAGACTGTGACAGTAGTGAAGTTCGTCTTGTGTAGATTGGATTCTGACGGAGTAGACTGTGATATTAGTCTTGTGTATAATAAAGTGCGACATAACAGAGTGTGACAATATTTGATATTGTCTTGCATAGAGCAGAGTGTGACACTAGTGAAGAATTCATTACATAGAGCAGAGTGAAACAAATGAAAAGGTGATAGTAGTATTATGCAGAACATAGTGCGATAGAGAAAAGTGTGATAGTAATGTATATTATCCTACGTAGATCATAGTGTGATAGAGTGGAGTGTGACATAAGTATTTCTCAGAGCAGATGGTGATAGTATTCTTGCATAAAGTAGAGCACAACAAAGCACAGTGCAATACCACAAGAAGGTACACTATTGTACATAAGTTATAATTGTTTTGCGGTGCAAAAGAAAAATTGATGCTCATGAGATAGCATTGTTTTAAAAATATATCACACTATAAGAAATTCATTGTAGAAGAAAGACATGATGTAATCAACATCACAGTATTGAATACATTGAAAAATACACATGAAGTTATAGAAAGTGCATAGGTTTTGTTACAGGGACTTAAGAAGGTTACCAAAACTTAAGAACACCATATACATAAAGAATTGATGGGTGCCTACACAATATTTTCTAATTCAATGCCCAGCTAGGAATATTGGTGTCTCCAACAAATTGGTGCTTACAAACATTGTAATAGTGAGTTAGTGCTCAACTAAGGATATCGGTGTCTCCAGTAAGTTGATTCTTGAAAACCTTATAATAGTAGGTTGGTGACTATAATTATTGTAACATTAGGTTGGTTCCTAATCAATATTAATAAATATAAAAATCATTGTGGTTTTCTCCCAATTTGGTTTCCATGTTACATCTTGTGTTCTACGGTTTGAATCTAATTGTGTTTATTATTGTGAAGTGTTTGATGAATGAGCAAAGAAAAAAAGTATAATATACTAATTTAAACCCCCCCCCCCCCCGCCCCTCTTAGTATAACCATAAATATTAAAAATTTGTATAAGATGAGGTTCCTTTAGGAAAATTTTAACCACTCGAAGGAAAAATCATTGTGTACTCATGGATAGATAAGAAGGGTTCTCCACAAATAGAGTTCCTTTATTTGATGGATCAAATTATGCCTTCTGGAGCATAAGAATGAGAATTTATTTGATGTCTCTAGCTTTTGACATTTGGGATGCGGTTAAGATCAGTTATATGGCTCCAACAACTTCACCTATAGATTCAACTGGAAAGAAACTTAGTGAAATTAATGCTAAAGGTATGAATGCAATTTTTTGGGGAATGGTAGAATTTGAATTCATCAAGTTCAAGCATTGAAAATCAGAAAAAGATATGTGGGACAAGCTATAGAATATATGTGAAGGGGATGACAAGGTAAAAAACGAAAAGTTTCAAACCCATAGAGGAAAATTTGAGGTGAATTTGAGTTCCCTAAAAAGAAAAAGTAAGAAAATATTGAAGTGTTCTTCCTTTGTGTCAATGATATTTTCAACACCATTAAAGGCTTGAGTGAAAAGGTTGATAAGAAAATCATTGTGCAAAAAGTGCTTAGTCAGTTCCTTTAATATTTGAATCCAATATATTTGTCATTGAGAAAATGGGGAATCTATATGATCTCAAAATGGATTAAATACATGGAATTCTTACTGCATAAGAATTGAGGATAGAGAAAGACAAGGAAGACAAATATTCAAGGAAAGAAGTATCCTTCAAGGCATGAAAGAAGACAAAGACCCAAGAATACAAATCAAATGACATCTCGTACAATGAATCATATGCAAAATAAGCCAATTTTGTTAGAAATCTCAAGAGAGGATCATGCAAATACAAAGGTAAGATTCCCTTTAAATGTTTTAATTTTGTAGAAGTAGGAAACTTTGTTTCTAAATTTCCATATGCAAAGAATAAAAATAGTGATGAAGAAGACTCTAGATTCAAAGGTTACAAAAAGAACAAGATTGTAAAGAGAAGAAAGTTCAACAGACAAAAAACGGATATGTATGCAAATGAAGATGAAAGCTCTTATGATGATAGTGACAATGAAACAAAATAGATTCTCTTCATGGACCTATAAATTAATATTGTTGTTTTGGAAAATAAAACCTCAAATTTAGAAGAAGAAGATAGTCAAAAAATTAATGGAGAAGTAAATTTGCAAGAAGAACTCATATGTGCTTTGGATTAAATAATCAATTGAGGAAAAAGAAAAGGATGTAGCAAGAGTAGTTGAAGAAGTAAATAAATGGATTACTTTGTACAAAAGAGAAATTTGATGAAACTAGGAAAATCATCAATCTAAAAAATAAATTTGAAGAGGATAAGATAATTGAAGAATATTTGAGAGCTCAATTAAAAGCAAAGGAATATGTTTACAGTAGTCTAGAATCTGAGATAGTTAGTTTAAGAAATAATTTGGAGAAATCAAATTCCAGTATGAAATTTGTTAAGATATTTGCAGCACTGGATGAGATTGTTACACCCAAAAGCTATCCTTTTTCTCAATCCCCTAATGTTTCCTGGCCAAACCATCTTTTGGAGGAGATTTTTTCTCAAATCTAGGAGGCTTGACGCCCTTTTCCTTCTGACATAGAGTGTCATCCTTTCGCAATGTCTATTTCCTAATGAAAAATGTGTGTCAGTAACACTTGTGGCTTGAGTACAAGGAGTGTTGGTGCATCCTTCTAGTGCACAAGGAGCGTCAACACTGTTAAAATGGAAAAAAGATAATTTTTCAAGAACACTCTAGATTAAAGTCCTTGTTGAGGCTTATCCCAACTTCCTAGAGTATGTGGCATTCATACCCCCAACCTATAGGGATAATCCCTTACCTTCCTCCAAAATAATCTCAACCACTTTGGGCCCTCTTTGTCCTATATATACAAGCTTCATGGACCATGATAGGAGAGGACAGAGAGAGATCCTTTATGTTGCTGAAATCATTGCTTGTATAGGAGGAAAATAGTGTGGTTTTGTAAGTAATATTTGTAGAGGTTGTAGATATTGTGGCTGTGAGTAAAAAAACATTGTGAGAACAAAGCTTCGACATCAAGTATTTGGTTTTTGTTTTCTTCTCTTGAAAATATATCATAGTAAAGTCTCTAAAAATGGGTGATTTTGTGTTTGGAAGTTTTGATATTGGGTGTTAGAGTTTGCATTTATATCCCTTAAATCTCTTTCTTGATCCATAAAAAGGAAAATATTGTAGTTTCTTGTGATTTTTTGTTCTTTGCATTTCTATTTCCAAAAAATACATAAAAAAAACCGAAAAAGTTAGATTTGTTTCTTTTGGTTTGATTAAGTGTTTTCAATATGAATAATCACATAGAATAATAGTTATTCTTTTTAGTTTTAATTGAGAAAATAATAGAAGTTAAAGCATCAGTGAAATTCTTCTGTTTATCATGGAGATATCTTTAGGTTTAGTATTGAGAGGTTTTGTGCGTCTGAAATTTTTCTGAAGCTTGAAGAATGAGTTGTTAAAGTTGTGGGTGTTTTCGTTTATTGCTTGAAAGGAAAACAGGTCTCCTTTTCTCTATCTAGGATTAATCAAAGAGAAAATTGCATTGCATTTAGATTATTAATCTTGCAATTACTACACACTCCACAAACATGCACTAACCATCAAGATAAAATTGAACATTAGCTTAAGTTAAAATTATTAGAAATTTGAGTGATAGGTTAGAAGACATGTTCTGGAATCTATAAACATAGGATTTGTTGTTTCTTTCCTATACTGGATCCTCAAGACTGTGTCACGTATTCCAAGTACCAATTGGTATATCGAACATGTTTTCGCGTACCCTTGATGTATATCAAAAATTTATTCACTTACTCTATAATATATCAAAATACCCCTTTTAAAAAATTATGCATTAGATAACATTAACATGGATTTGAGATCCCACGTACCTTGCATATATTGGGAGACCCTTTTTGTAACCTATACCAACCGATAAAATCCTTTTAGCCATCTTGTTGAAACAATACACCGAGAATAACACTTTAAGATCTACTACGCATGTGTCGTCCGGGTAGTCGGGTATTCAAGCAAGGGTACAGTCCCAAACCTCCTTGTTGTGTTATCTATTCGACCTTGTGGTATATTGTGAGTTTCCACAACTTAACACTCCTAGTGAGGATCCATATTTTTCATCCCCTCTTATCACTTAAGTTTTCTTGTGACCTTATCTTATGTAGGATTGTTTGTGTGTGATATTTTCAACTAGAATACCTTTAGAGTAAATTTTTTTATCTAACATCCTTGGTGAGCCATCTATGAGGAGATATCGTTGGCTGCAAGGTTTACCACCTGAATTTACTCCTAGCGCAGAAGAAAGATAATGGGTAACCATGGACCAACCTATCACAATTGATACATATGTATAGGGAATTTCGACCGCTGAATCTAGGGAAGAGTATTCTTCCTTTGAGAATTCATCTACCTCTACCTCAATACTAGTAGAATTGATTTATTCATGTTATTCGACCTTTCACTTCCCTATAGAAGGCTAGTTTGTTGTGGAATATTGGGTGTTTTCCCATCCATCATATGATCTCGTGGCATCAAAATTTGGTCCAACTGCTCTGTTTTGGGATACTTCCTTGGGAAAAACCATTTTTGAATACGACACTACTGCTTTTTCTTACGTCATGCCCCCATGAGACATAAGATTATTATCAAATAATGAGTGTTTTAGACCCATCCACAAGATCCTGTCATGTTTGCGCATGAGGGGGGAGAACATAAGAATAAGGAGTCTCTTTCCTTTACTGATCTCTTCATAAATATAAACTCATGAATACCATGCCCCTATTCGGTCTCATGTTGCTAATTTCTTAACAATACCCATTCAGAGTGAGGTTTCTTACGATATGAGCCAAAATTCTATCCCTAACCTACCAGTTCAAACTCCCTTGTTTATCCCTAGTTCTCCCACAAATCCTATGACTGGGGGGAAACCCCCGAAACAAGTTGTTTCAACAATCAGGAAAACTAATTTAAATATTGGGTAGAGTGTTTCTTTAGGGTAGCTAATAGCCATTGAACCCTCCATGACCACAAAATTTCTTACTCCTTCCTCCATATCAAGATAACCATCATGGGTCCAACCCATGTATAATCGACCTACATGGGGTTATACTTACCTAGATAATCAACCCGCGATGATTAATAAGAATTATCAACCCACTGCCTCGTGAAATGTTTTTCCTAGGATCCCTTATTCTGGTAACACTAATACCCCATAGGGGAAACCTAGTTGGATGAATGTCCCCACTTATAGGAGGCCATTTGCAAACTCTTTTGGTGGATCACCTAGAGGTCCCCCACCTGGGGATTTGCCATATGGAGGTCCACCAGCTAGAGGTATGACATTGGAGGCCCACCTGAAGTTCCATGACCCAGAGGTATGCCATAAAGAATCCCACCCGGAGGTATGCCATCAAGAATCCCACCTAGAGGTCTGCCATCTAGATACCCACCTGGAGGACCATCATCCGAAGGTCCATCATCTATAGGTATTCCACCTGGTGGCCCACCTCCTATAGGACCATCAAGAGGATCATTTGGAAACCAATCACCACCGAACCAGCCTATTATAGGAGGATTGTTGGCACCCATTTATCAATCTTCTTACATCTCTACTGATACTAGATGCCTTACAAGTATTTTCAGTACCCACAACCCAATAAACAATTGCCATTTTTTGGCTATGCTTGATCTTCCATATTTGTCACGATTGATTAATGATCCTATTCACAATGATATTTCATGGCGAGCTATTCCTGGATAGTTACCTTCATATATACCTAAATTTTGACGTAAAACTTGGTCAAGATCCCAAAAAACACATAATGACTTATCATTTGTGTTGTTCATCAAACTCTCTAGAGAATGGTTCCATTTTTTTGATACTTTTTCAAATAACACTCACCGGGATCGCCACTAAGTGGTATATATAATTTTATTAGCATTGCTTTTTGTAATTCAACACTCTAGTAATGGCATTTTTTACACATTTTCAACTACCAATTAGATATGAAACGAGTACAGATATTTTTACCTCGCTCCGTTGAACCACTTCCACTGTAATATCCGACCATATACATGAGTGGAAACAATGATGTAGGTCAGTTAAAGCTCCCCTTCCTGACCAATTACTTATTGATTGGTTCACTAAGACATTGTTTTCTCCCATTTCCAAGTATTTTTCCATGGGAGGTGTTGTTACTGAAGAGAAATCCATCATCCATGCTCAGTACCTAGACTTGGTTTATTCCTAATCGGTCCCTTCGTATGATTTGATCGCGAACGCTCCTTGTCCTATCTTGGACCCTTCAATACCTTTGACAGAAACACCTGCCGATGGAATACATGGTTCTCTATAGACATAGTTGATGGATAAATCCATGAAAAACTAAAACAAACCTACTTCACTTGCTAGCCATACCGTTACAAATACCAATACCTCTTATGCTCTTATTGTTTCTACCAAAGTGAATGTAGTTCAATCCTTATAATCTTTGGGAAAAAATAGGAAAGGAATAAATAAATTCAAAAAATATGCGAATCAATAAGAAGGTAATAAAACACAAAATACAGATATCAAATCTAGAAATAAGGGAAAGGAAAAATTCCCCTGTCTTATATGTGGAGGTGATCATTTTACCAAAAAATGTCCTCTTTGTGAAGAGGTCAATAAATTTCTTAAAAACACTTCCACCTCGGAATTTTTAACTGATCCTTTCCCTACATAATAACAATTGATTAACCATCAATCCTTGCATGGGTCTTCCTCGTCTTCCATTGATAAGGTCAAAATGATGTCTAGTGAATCGGTGAATATTGTGACTAGATCCAATAACTATGACCCTCCTCCAGAAAATAAAAATGATAACACTCCAATTGATAAAACTATAGATTTCATCCCTCCTCCTACCAATGGTATTCACATTGAAAAACTTGTTCTTGACGAAGTCCTCTGAACACCCAAGAGTACAATTCAAGAATCAGTATTTAATCCTAGTATGTGTGTCGCTTAATATTACAATGTAGTGGAATATTTGGGGAAAGCACCATGTGATATGTCTACCTTCAAAGTAATCCAAATATGTCCTAGATAGAGGAAGAATTTGTTATCGGTTCTTGGAGCTATGGATCCCGAGAATAACAATGTTATTGTCTTTAAACTAGATGACATTAAGTCAAGGATATCCCATAAATTATATTTTCAACTATCTATGAAATTCATTGGGAAGAAAGTCCATCATACCATTTTGCACGAAAGTGCCTTGAACTAGGTCATGTCTTTGTTTTTTTGGAGAGCTATAGGCTCCCCAAAAATCAACCATTCACCTATGACATTGAAAACATTTGATGGTCATGGTTTTCAACCCTATTGATTATTGTCCTCTCTATTGATTGAACTAGGGGAAAAATCAGTGTCCATTCATGTTGAATTTTTTTTATGCTCCTCTTGATTACAATCTCCTCCTAGGTAGGAATTGGTTCTACACAATGTAGGCAGCGGCATCATATATATTTTGCATGGTCCCATTCTCGTTCTAAGGGAATATTGTTACTATTGACCAATTAGAGTTTTGTTCCCCAACCACGAGTTCTAATTCTATGAATAATGTTCCACTCCTATCCTCTTTGTCTCCATAGTACCAGAACTTAGGAGTAGGTCTTCTTAAAGATTCCTCACTTATGGGAGTCCTTCCATTGAAAAATATTCATCCACCTTCGCAAGTCACGTCTGTGAACATGATCTCCTCGACGAGTCATGGCACCTCCACTAAAGGGAAATCAGTTGTTGATTCAACACATTTGATTCATTTTGGAGAGATTTACCAATATATCCAACACTAATACAAAATGAGGAATTAATCACTAAAAAAATTACTAAAATTCGGATATAAACGACTATTTTTTAGTCTGTGACTAGTAGTAGATAATTTCCACTATATAATAGCTTGACTAACTTATTTGTATTTAAATTAGTCATTAATTTGTTAACTTATTAGTCATTGACTTATTCTTTGATTTAGTCATTGATTTATTCATTAATGTAGTCATTGATGTAGTCATTGATTACCACAATTAATGACCAAATATACGACTAAATAAACTACTAGATGATAACATATTAATGAATAAGATAAATACGACTAAATATTAGTTGTGTTATAAGATACTAGAAATTAGCTGCTAATAGTTGTATATATGTGAATTTAGTCGTTTTCTTAGTCACAAATTTATGATAGGGCATGGAGGAATCGAACCACCAACCTCCTGCCTATAATTGTTAGGATATTTAGACACTTAGGAGTTAGTTAAGATCAACTTGTGTAATATATCTGTTAGGTAAAGTGTGTTTCTTTATGTTGATGATCTTATCCTTACTGGTAGTGACCCTAAACTTATAACCCATGTGAAATCCAGTCTTAAGCAAACTTTTGAATTTCAAACTTAGGACATTTGCATTATTTTCTTGGTCTCCAAGTCTTGCAAACCAAAGAAGCAATATTTATTTCCCAGTCTAAGTATGCTTGTGACCTTCTTCATCTCTTCCACATGGAAGATTGTAAACCATCCCCTTCTCCCTTCCAGTTTGGAGTCAAAATTTCTACCACTTGTACTTCCCCTGAAGTAGATGCCACCTTGTATCGTCAGCTTGTTGGTAGTCTTTTATACTTGACTCATTCCCATCCTGACCTTTCCTTTGTCTTTGGTCATGTTTCCCATTATATGCAAACTCCTCATGAAAGTCATTGGAAAGCAGCAAAAAGAATACTTTGATATATTTGAGGTACAATTAAGTTTTGGATTCATTACAGTACAAGGGGAAAACCTTTGTTGGTTGGTTTCACTGATCTAGATTGGGTTGGCGATATTGATGATCGGAAGTCCACTGCAGGTTATGTTTTTAATCTGGGATCTGGACCTGTCACTTGGGATTGTAAGAAGCAACAAGCTCTTGCTCTTTCTTCAGTAGAAGTAGGATATCGAGCCACAGTTAATGCCAGTCAGGAAGCTTTATGGCTTTGACAGATACTTTTAGAGTTTGGATTTGAGCAGCAGCATCCTACTCCACTTTGGTGCGACAATCAAACTGCCATCAAGCTTGCCAAAGATCTAGTTTTACATCAGCGCAACAAACACATTGAGATGCACATGCACTTCATCAAAAATCTTGTTCATGATCATGTTATTGAAGTACTCTATTGCCCTATAGATGATCAAATTGCAGACATCTTCACCAAGTCTCTTACAGAAGCGAATTTTTCTAAACTTCGGTCTATGTTAGGAGTTCATGAATGTGTCCTTAAGAGGGGATAGGCTCTAATGCTTCCTTCCATCTCCTAATAGTGTCACTTTTGTAAATCCTTCAATCATATCCCAAGTTGTTCTTAAGGGGGGATGTTAGGATATTTAGACACTTAGGAGTTAGTTAAGATCAACTTTTGTAATATATCTGTGAGGTAAAGTGTGTTTCTTTAGTATGCATTAGTATGCATTTGTAAATATTCTAATCCGACGGTTCAAATTCTCTTAGATCATACCTACCATTAATCCATGGCTTAACACCCAATTGGTCCATGATCTCTATTTAAAGAGCATGGAGGGTCCTTGGCTAGTTGATTGATTATGAGAAGCTCATGTAACTTTTTTTCTTTTGCATAATAAATTGCTCCAAGCAGCTATTTGGCTAGGGCCAAGGACTGTTTCCCTCTCAAGGGTTTTAACCACATGACAAACATCGGTGTGTTGATATGTGATCTATTTGTGTGAAGCGGTTGCTCAAGGTGTTCGGTCTTTTGGGAGTACCCTATGTACTTAAACAACAATTAGGAAAATGTTGATATACCATTGAGGTAACACCCTTTAATATGTTGTCATTTCCTAACAATGATGATATTCAAACAAATTTTGCATCATTCAAGCATACAATATAATGATTACCAAGTTACTATAGATCCATAATGGCTTACCATGTACTAGTCCTTCAAGTTATTCAATTGCATTTATTAAGTGCAAATATATATTTTCACTTAATAAATGCAGTTGAAGGACTAGTACAAGGTAAGCCATTATGGATCTATAGTAACTTGGTAATCATTATTTGTGTATGCTTGAATGATGCAAAATACAAAAATCCCATAAATTTATAGGAATAGAAAGAATGCATCCATTGTTAAACTGTATACCGAGTCATCTAGAGTCATGCTAAGATATATGAATTTGAATGAAAATTCATAAATAACTTGAAGATAATGGTGGATGATGCCATGGAGAGGAGAATTTTAGTTTATATAGAAGCAAAGGATGAGAAAATGGTGTCCCAAACTCATATTCCTCCAATGTGGGGAAAGCCACCATCCCCTATAAAATGAACATAGGTGCATGTTTGTCTCAGGTTCCATGAACATATTACACAACCATTAGATAGTTTCAATCAGATTTGGATGTCCATCTTAACTTCAAAGGACCAAAACTTGAACTAGTAGATTTGAAATATTTAAAATATATGTACAAAAAGTCTCCACATCTAATAAACCAATATATCATTTACTTATTGCATGATATTAGAGTGGATGGACATATTGTTAGACAACATTTGAAGGAGTTATTATAAGATTTGGATGTTCATTCCTAGGATGTATATGCCCATCTAGGAAAAATTAACCTCTAAATCATTTTTTAAAAATCAGACAGAAATTTTAGAATCAACAAGATAGGATCCCTTGTAATTTAATTTAGTCTCCAATGGAGAAATGCATCACCCAAAATGCATATAGAATAGTAAAAAGAAATATACTACTAATTCCTTCTCACATCAATAAGAATGGGAATTAACTCTAAGTAATCTTAGCCACTAGATAAATGGAAATGAAATGAGATGAAATATTAGCAACAATACCTTCGCGTTTGCTTGCTAAAAATAAGTATGCATACTTATGTGATCATTTTATTGAGAGGTGACTTAAACAGATATTAACCTGCAATCAAGGCAAGAAACCATGTTCATATTGATATATAAATAAAATAAATTAAAATTTAAAGATAGACTATGCCAATCCCACTATCATTTATACCTTGAAAGAGACTCTATAAAATCTCCCACAATTGTTCAACTTTGCCAAAATTCCCACTTCGAATGCCATAGTTTAAAAAAAAAAAAATTGAAAAAATGAAAGTAGTAATTTACTCTACCTGTCTATTGGATGTAGAGTCCCATAGTTGTACAACAAAATTAGTCAAGCACATGCAATAAAATTATAAATGTACAAAATGAAGAAAACAATGTGGTTTAGACCTTCCTTTATATACTCAGGTATTTCCATTGTTTCGTTAGTGATTTTTATCCTAAGAGACAAAGTATTATCATAATATAGGGTAGAGTGGGATAAATATAGACCTCAAGGTATTAATCAAAACGGTCTAGAAATGAGGATGAACTTTCAATACTATTGCTGCAATAAATGACAGTCTATTAGGACATTCATACATAAAGAAAATAGAATCTCCTTTCAAATGTGCATAGGCAACCTTAACCCACACTCTAGCACGTCCATCAGACTGCAAAAAATGTCCATACATAGTAGCAACCTCAAGGAGGCTGAAAAGGAGCACAAAAAACCTCTATAAAGTCTAATCAAGCTTGACATGCTGCAGCAAGATGAACAAGAACCACAACAGCCCTACTAAAGGTCATGGTAGGCACTAACAACAACACACTCACAAAAAAAGACCTCAGAATAGTAAAAAAACCATAGATCAATTCAAGGAATCCCAAGGAATAATCATGGTTCAGTCTATCAAACTCAACAAAGATCACAACCCAACTTAGCAGCCCAAAAAAGGTCACGGCTTAATCCAAGCATCTCACACTGGTCACAGCTATGTCCAAATATTCCACAAAGATCATGGTTTTGTCCAAAAACCCACAGATATAATGGTTTTTTCCTAGCATAGGTCATGACTCATCCCAAGGAATCCCACAAGGTCATGACTCAGTCCATGGTAGCCCACAAGGTCATGACTCAATACTATCAACCTCAAAGCCTCATGGTAGGCATCAACAATAACACACTCACATAAAATACCTTAGAAAAGTCATCAAACCACATATTGAGTCAAGGAATTGCGAGGAACAGTCATTGTTTAGTATAACAGACTTAGCAAAGGTCACAAACCAACTTAGCAACCCAAAAAAGGTCATGGATTATTGTAGCGTTTATTGACTATGGCATTTCCATTGCATGGATCTAGATTTTAAATTTCTTTGGTCCATTTTTACTGGCAACCAACTCTTCTAGAAACATCCATGTTTGTCCATCAAGCAATTTTTTGGAAACCTTAGTAGAAAATGGGCTTGCTACTATGGATCTATCTAAAGTACAAATTCCCTATCCACTTTAGAAAAAGACAACTTAATTTCATTTGTTGTTTAAGAATCAAAAGGATATCAAGCAAGCAAGTTGTTCAAGAATCAACTTAATTTCTATCCTTATTTAGAGAAATAGAATGCTTCAAAGAAATATAGTTGGTAAATAATTACTGTATAATGTTTAGTGAAATTCCAAAACATGCTATGTCTTAAGGGATAGAAATGAAAGAGAGAAACATAAATTTCTTGATTTTTGAGTGGATATTTCGGTCCAATAGTTTGTCATTACAGAAAATATCGAAAGAGTTGAATCATGGAACGTCATTGTTCATTGATAAAGGATAATGAGATTACAGAGCTTGTTCTATAATAAGTTGTTTCAGTCTGCAAAATTCAATCTCAACACCAAACTCATTCCCATGCATTTAAATAACAAAGCACTGAAAACTATCTAATATTGGGAACATTGGCAATGAAATCATCGGCTAAGCACCATATAAACTCAAATAAATATAAACAGATGTACTGACAAAGTGTCAAATGCGCAAAGAGTGAAAACACCAACACCGAGAACTACAAGATCAAGAAATGCATGGATCAACAAATTACTTCTAGGCTAATTGCATGGATCAACAAATTACTTATGGGTTATGTTGCATGGATATGGATCAACAAATTATTTCTTGGATGTAACCATGGTTTAGGTAAGTTTGGATATGCTACAGGTGGGATAAAATTTAGATAAAAATACCACACGAATGAAAACAAAAGAAACATAGAAAATTCCACATACAATCCAAGAAATTGGATAGGATATGTTTGGATACAGTGCACCATACACACTTGATGCACCCACATAGAGAGCACATGAGAAAATTTTAATCTAGGACAAAGCCTTTAAAATACGGAAGAATCTAATCAAGATTTTAAAGTAAAATTTAATTTTTGCTTCCAAAAATTTCACCCTCACCAGAAAACTAAATATAGCACACAAAACTTTTAAATTTCTTCTCTTCTATATAATTTTCTTAGTATTGCAAGATTTTTTTTGGGTGGCATACAAAATTATCTGCAATCTCTTTCTCAGCCATCTCAAGCATGAAATTTTAAATAAGGAGAGATCTAAACCAACAATTGGGATCCTTCTTTTGGAATCTACTTAATTGGAACATACATAATCTATATTATGTTTTAGCATACTCCTTCCCAAAGAGTACAAAAATTAAGCCAATTTATTTCACACTCAATTCCCTGAATAGCTGCAAAATTGTGATGCGAATCACATGCCAATCTTCCAATATGATGTAGCACCTTTCTATATCTGATGTGAGGCTGATAAATATATGATATATCATAAAAATTAGCATATGGAATAGAAAATACAAAGGCTTTAGTGGCTCCACGGGGATATAGGGCTAGACTAGGAAAACTATGAGCAACTGGGGAAAACTGATAGGTGTAAAAATCTGAATGATGGATGGGCATAAGATCTGAACCATAAGTTTTTAGAATATATAAAAACATGTTTAATATAATTCCAAATATGACTAAGGTCATGGATAACCAGCCACTGAAAGATAGGAAAGACTTCAAACCATGTAAGATAAATATCACTACATAAGAGACCAATGAGGAATCAACTAGTGAAATTGGGATTTGTATAGTCTTAGGATTATTCAGAGGTGTGGTAGATGGAATGGATGGTGGTATTATAAGTGTATCAACCTGAAAATATTATTCTAAATCAGAATCCAAAGGATCACATATAAGCATATCAGTAGACTCATGGGAATACACTGGTAATGAATCCTCTGTATGAAAGGAGGAAAGAATGAGATGTTCACAATCATCAAGGAGGTTCTGAGTATTGATGCCAATAACAAAGGAGGATATTCTGAATCACATGAGATCAAGTAAGGTAAGTGGTATGACACAAATAAGGCTTGATTTGGCTAAGAAAACATCCTGAAAATCATTGGGTTGTGCACCATCAATGAGAGAGGTATGCTCAAGGACTGAAGAATTTGGCACATAGATCTCAAAATCTAAGATAGGAGATTTAGAGAACAATGAATGTGTTATAGGATCATAATCAACATCAATAGAAGCTCCATATTGTTACTTCCTTTTCACCATTAGTATCACAAGAAGAAAAATCACCTTCAAGAGACACATAAAAAGATGGCTCTTCAATATTTGCTTCTTGATTGAAGGAGGCAGCATTCGAATCAAAGAGGGAAGCAGCGACATGAAATTTATGATAAAATTATTCATAATGATAAAATTCATCATATAATGTAGAGGCCAATAAATCTTGATATAAAGAACAAGAGGAGATGATGGGTTCACTCCATGCTTCATCTTCTATTTCCTGCAAACCAAAAACTTTGTCCAAATTCTTCCAAAGCTTAAATGGATACTCAACAGAATCTATGAGATGATATATATTGGGAGACATTACCAAAGACATAATTCCATAAGCTCTATCAAAATTATTTATCCAATCAATATTATCTTCATAAGACTCAGGTTCACTCAATGCACCAATGGAGACATCAAAGAGACATTGCCTCTTCAAGTATGAGCTCATCTTTGGCTTCCAATCAGCATAGTTGAAAGGAGATAGTAGAGGAACTTTTGAATCCATATAAAATTTGTTTATATTCTCTAGGATATACTCTCTACAACCTGCAAAACAAACTAGGAAGAAATATTGTAAGCTAGACAGGATGTTCTTCAGAGAGGGATAGGACATTGGATGCGCTCCTCAACTCTGTAGAACTTGATAAACCTTGCTGCTATGATACCATGTAGAAAATTGGAAGTTTGTGATCCTTGTAGCTCTGATACCATGTATAAATAATGGATCAATGCTATGAGAAATTATGCTAAGAAGAAGCACAGGAAATAGATCTTGCTACTAAGAATTCTCACAAACATACACAAGAAAAATAGAGAGACGAAAAGAGACTGAATCGCATGAATGAAGAGATGAATATTGGTGTGTATCCTTCCATTGAATAATTATGAATAATAGTGTACATAAATAGTACATCCCTCATAGGAAAATCAAGTTGTATGGATACAACTCATAAAGCTCAAAAATGTTGACTTACCAAAATATAGCAAACCCCCATAGGTGGCTAAAGAACTTCCTAAATTTATCAAGGACCTCACGAATTGGAAAAATAATGAGTGAGTTTTCAAGGATATGAAAAAAAAATGCTAATCCTAGAAAATGGAGGAAAATTCATGAAGTGTGGGTTAGCAACAAAAGCACCCACTTTCCTAGTTTGACTAGCTTTACCTTATCCATAGAAAAGCATGAAAAGCAAAATAAAGCAGAATCTGCTGTAAAGTGTTGTATGCTAATTATGGATGGTCAAAAGGTGGTCAAGATCAACCCAGAATTAGAAATAAATCATTCCTAGGATATAGATGGCATGTATTGACTTTAAGGTGCAAGTGGATGCCAACTAATTAAGCTAGTGGGTGAATAATTAATCAAATAATGATTAGTTATTTTATCCCAAGTTATGAGTGGGTTTAATATATTCCAACACCCATCTGGTATTATAACTTCCAGATCATCAAATAGAATATTTGTATGTCAAATACGTGATATAAGTGTATCATACATTTACAACAGTGCATCCTCAGTTTAAGTTGGTGAGAGTCTGTCTGAAGTAGCCTATCTCTCCAGCATTTCATTTCATATTTTTCCATGTTATTAATATGCAATTTTTACTTTGATTTTATAGTGCATGTGGCTATTGAAAATATACCCCATATTTTGAAACTGATAGCAGATATAGTAATTAGATTCAAGATTCTGAAATTCTTAGTAATGCAGTGTCAAACCAGAGGACTTGAAATGGTTGCAACCATTTAGTTGCATAAAATTGGTAGAACATGACACCTTAAGAGGATTCAAACAATGAGTCCAGATCATTATAAACTTTTGGCAAGTAGGAGAATTTTCAGACTCCAAATATCTTTAAAATGGGGAATCATCACAAGACACAGCTTAGAATAGAGGAGGAAGTAGTAGTATGAACCATGCTATTTTTATGCTTTATTTATCATGCAACAGTGAGGTACAATTTTAATTTCCACAAATATGAATTGTGCCTCCTAAGTTAAATTCATGTCAATCTCTTAGCATGCATGGTTTCAACTTTCAATTGAAGCAAGAGATTCGTTTTCCCCAGATATGTCTATTAAATTATTTTGAAGAATGTAGAATTAGAAACATAAAGGTTTAAGGAATGCCAAACCTAAGGGCTAATGCCCATTCCAAACTAGACATAAGAAAGGCGAACATGGAGGGATGATTAAGGGGTGCATGTATTGTTTCTACAAAAAAGTACTATTCTAATCCAATAAACTAGTCATGGAAATAAAAATATTGGGACATGTCTAAATAACCATCTCTCTTTGCATAATGATTTGATCTTGATAAAATAACCAACATGACCACAATACTTATTATCATTGGAAAAATGCATAGTTGGATTGGGATAAGGTATTTTATTTGATTTTCTTGGTTTTTTAACATATAATTATATCAATCAAATAACATAATTGTAGATTTACTACAATACTAAAAATTGCAATTCACAAGTACCAAATAAATATTCATCATGAACAATTTCACTACACATTCATATGCTCACTTGGAGAATGTAAATTAGTTATCATGAATTCAAAAAAATGACATCTGATATCTTATCAATAGAGGATAAACATTGAACAAATTATCTTTATACCAGAGTCACCAAACACTAAAGTATCAAGGCTTAATAATGTTGACATACTACAAAAAGATAGAAGGAACCTACTCTATTTAAAGAATCTGATCTCTGCATAAAGGATTATGTTGAGGAAAAATGTTGTATGATGCCATGGAAAGGAGAATTTTAGTTTATATAGAATTAAAGGATGAGAAAATGGTGTCCCAAACTCATATTCCTCCGATGTGGGCCAAGCCACCATCCCCTGTAAAATGAACACAGGTGCATATTTCTCTCAAGTTCCATGAACATCTTACACAACCTTCAGATAGTTTCCATTAGATTTGGATGTCCATCTTAACTTCAAAAGACCAAAAATTGAACTAGTAGATTTCACATTTCACATCAAGAAGAATGTGAATTAACTCTAATTACTCTTAGCGACTAGAAAAATGGAAATGAAATGAGATGAAATATTAGCAACGATACCTTCAAGTTTTATTGCTGACAAGAAGTGTGAATACTTATGTGATCATTTTATTCAGAGGAGACTTAAATAACCACTAACCTGCAATCAAGGAAAGAAACCATGTTTGTATTGATATATAAATAAAATAGAATAAAATTTAAAGATAGACTATGTCTATCCCACTACCATTTATACCTCGAAAGAGAACTAGAAAATCTCCCACAACTGTTCAAATTTGTCCAAAATTCCCACTTGGAATTCCATTGTTTAAACAAACAAAAAAATAAATTGAAAACATCGAAGTAGTAATTTACTCTACCTGTCTATTGGATGCAAAGCCCCATAGTTGTACAACAAAATTAGTCAAGCACATGCAATAAAATTATAAATGGAAAAAAAAATAAAACAATGTGGATACAAGTCACTTTGTCTCTTAGGATACAAGTCACTAATGAAATAATGGACATACCTGAGAGATAGATAGATAGGTGGTTGTAGGGAAGAGTGAGACAAATACAGACCTCAAGGTATTAATCAAAACAGTCTAGAAATGAGGAATAACTTTCAATCCCATTACTGCAATAAATGATAGTCTTGTAGGACAATCATACATAAAGCAAATATAAAATACTTTAAAAATTGTAGAGGCATCCTTAACCCACACTCTATCACATCCATCATACTAAGAAACACTTCCATACATAGTAGCATCCTCAAGGAGGCTGAAAAAAGAGCAAAATAAACTTCTATAAAGTCTAAATAGGATCAGCATGTTGCAACAAGCTGAAAAAGAACCACATAAACCCTAGTAAAGGTCATGGTAGGCACCAACAACAACACACTCACAAAAAAGACCTCAAAATATTCAGCATACCGGAGATCAAGTCAAGGAATCACAAGGAATAGTCATGGTTCAGTCTAGCAACTCAGTAAAGGTCACAACCCAGCTTAGCAACCCAAAAAGGTCTTGTCATTTCCAAACATCTCACACATGTCATGGATCTATCCAATTAGCCCACATAGGTCATGGTTATGTCCAAACAAACCATAGAGATCATAGTTTTGTCCTAGCATAGGTCATGTCTCAGTCCAACGAAGCCCACAAGGTCATGACTCAATACTAGAAACCTCAAAGGTGGTTTCAATTCAACATAACCATGATTAGTAAATAACATGGTTTTCCCTAGCAGGCTTCCAACAAGCTCCAACACAATATAATAATAATAAAAATAAAATACATATATGAAAATATAAATTCTAAAACAAAAAAATATATGCAAATGTAGCTCTCGAACCACCTGTATTTGACGGCATTCATGGCCTATTTTCCTGAACTGATGGAGATTTCATCCTCTAATTCCACAAATGACTACTCAAGAAACTTGTTGGCACCAAATAATTAGTCCAAGCCGACCGTTGGTGCCAAATATTTTGCTTTTGCTGGAGGCAAGGAGGTTTTGGTGGGTTCTAAGGGGCAAGTAGTTGTGAATTGGGATTGGAGACAATTTTTGGGAAATTATTAGGCCACCATTGATAGATGTTGAGGAAATTATATTCCTATTCACAATTGTTGAGGGTTTGGAATTTTGGTATTTAATTTCTAGTGCTTCCATGGATAAAATAGCATTGGAGAGAACTTGGAGGATCTTGAAGAGGGGGCCCATGAATTCTGCAGCTCTAGAGTTAAAATGACCTTCTTCCCTTACAAAATCGCATGTAAATTTGTTGGTTTACTGTGAAATTTTATCTTTTTAATGTTAATATTGGTTATAATTCTGAAGCATAGGTAGGTAGGTATATTTTTTTGAAAACCTAGAAAGCATTCATGAAACAAGTGGTATAGGGATATTAGGTGTAGTTCTTAAGGCATGTAGCAATTTCAAAAATAAAAATAAAGTGAAGGTAGTGTAATTCCAATCCATCTTGGAACAAGTTAACAAATGTGAATGGAAATCCATCATGAGAAAAGGGTCAAGGTACCACACTAGGAGAGGGAGGCGCTAGCATAAGGACCAACAAAGTTCAACACAAGATCAAAGGTCAACAAGAGTGTTCATAACAAAGTGGTAAGACAACCCTTTCACCCAAAATACCAAGGTGTACCATCAAGGTATAGAAATAATGTTAAGATTTCATATGCCAGAATAGATTCATTAGTGTTCAATTCAAAAATCATAGTAGTAGCATATCCTGAATCACTAATAGAAACACAATCACAAGATAGACACAATATTTATCATGGGAAACCCTCAAGGGGAAGAAAACCTAGAAATAATTCCTCTGTATAAGATGTATAAGATATAACCCCAAAAATAGTTATCCTCCTCCTGTTGTTATGTCTCTCTCTCTCTCCTAAGTGCTACACAAGTGAGAGTTTGTGTGTCCAAATAAGAACCACAGCTCTTCTATTTATACGTAATGAGACAACTGACTTTTACCCTACTCAAGTCGGCCCCACTAATATTCATCATCCATAATATTAATATAAAGGTTAGGATCATCTTTACTCTTGGTAAAGACCATGATTGTCAAGAGGCCATCTATTCTACCATACCAAGCTCTAGGAGCTTGATTCATTCCATACAGATCCTTTTTCAACTTGCATACATGAGTTGCTCTATCTCCAAATTCAAATACGTGTGGTTGTTCGATGTAAACCTCTTCTTCAATCACACCATTAAGGAAGGTTGTATTTACATCCATTTGGTGTAAGTCCCACTTCATCATGGATGCAAGTGCCATGATAGTTCTGATGGAAGTGTACCTTGCTACTAGAGAAAATGTCTCTTCATAATTGATCCCCTCTTTCTGAGAGAATCCTCTAGCCACAAATATTGCTTTGTACTTTTCAATACTTCCATCAGCAGCATGTTTTATCTTGTAGATCCATTTTGAAGATACCAGACTCTTGTTTTCTAGTTTTGGAACTATATCCCAAACATCATTCTTCATGATTGATTGGTATTCTTCTATCATTGCTTCAACCCATTCTTTATTTTGAGCATCTTCCTCACAACTAGAGGGTTCTTGATTTACAATATCACACAATAAAGATACATAACTAGAATATGGATTTGATCTTTTGTTGGTTCTTGTGGAGCCTTCTGGAGATCCATATCTCTCTGCTTTTTGTATGATTTCTCTTACCCAAGCATGTTTTCTCTTTCCAGAGATATCCATAGTAGATGGCTCCTGAGGTTCTATCATGTCATGATATTGTAATGCTACTATTTCAAGAGAGGGTTCAACTTATATTCTTCTGGGAGGTACATCCTCTTCATGTACTTCTTCAAGCTGACACCTTCTATATTTCTAAAGAGTTGTCTCTTCATCAAATGTTACAACCCTACTAATATTGATATGATGGAATCCTGATATGTATATCCTGAAGGATTTGGAGACTTCACAGTATCCTACAAATATTCCCTTCTTTCCAGAAGGATCCAATTTGGTTCTCTTCTCTTTCAGAATATGCACATATACTGGGCAACCAAATATCTTGAGATAACTCACTTCAAGTTTATTTCTTGTATACATATCTTCAATATTCTTGATCCAATATCGATGTGAGATAATATATTATGAACATATACGGTTGTTCTTATTTCTTTATCCCATAGATGCATATGGAGCTCTTGGTCATGAATCATGGTCTTCAGTGCTTCCATAATAGTTCTATTATTTCTTTCCACAACACCATTTTGTTGGGGATTATAGGAAGTGGTTAGTTCCCTCTTGATTCATGCCTCCTTATAGAATGCTTCAAATTATTTTGAGGTGTATTCTCCACCATTATCTTTCCTTGGTGTCTTGATTCTCTTTTCTGAAATGTTTTCTATCAAATATTTGAATTCCTTGAATTTCCCGAACACTTCAGTCTTGTTCTTCAAGAAGCATATCCAAGTCTTTCTTGAATAGTTATCAATAAATGTGACATAATTTTCATATCCAGTTAAGTATATAGAGGGAATAGGACCACACACATCATAATGAATTAGTTCTATTGTACCTTTGGTCTTTGTTTCACTTTTCAAAAAGGGATTCTTTATATTCTTTCCACTTGCACATCCTTTGCAAGTACCATCATGATAAATCTTCAGATCTGGTAACCCTATTACCACCTTTCTCACATAGGGAAATGCTTTGTATTTAATGTGGGAAATACTTATATGCCATAATTCACTTGAGTTGGTAGTGTCATGGACAAGGGTTGTCTCTGGATGTCCTTTGAGTTTATACAGTCCTCCTTCTTCTTCTCCAATGACCACAACATCTTCAAGTTTCTGGGCCTTTGGACCACATTAGTACTTGTCCATCTATAAAAGTAGCTCTATATCCTTTCTTGTCTAGAGTTGAGATGGGAAGTAAGTTCTTTTTCAAACCTAGTACATACATTACTTCCTTCATCTTCATGGAAGTCCCAGAGTCAATCTTGTAGATTAATTTACCAATACCTTTGATGGGATATTGATAGTCATCTCCCAATTATACTTTATGGTGAGAGTTCTTCTCTTCAAGTTTTGACAGAGATTGCTTCTTCCCTGTCATATGCTTCGAGGCACCACTATCAATAATCCATGTTTCTTCTCCAGGTGTTACAGACCCAGAGAGTGCAGAGAATAGTACATATTCTTCTCTTGTTAATATGTTTCAAGCTCTTTATTCTTCATACCCATCTTCAGCTAGATGAGCATGATGCATCTTGTTGTTCTTCTTCTTGTTTGGTGATGGAAAATCTCTAGCTAGGTGTCCTATCTTATGATAGTTGTAGTATTGGCACTTTGAGTAATCCTTATTCTTCTTCTAAAAGCTCTTATTGGAATGTTTTTTATTACTCTTCTTGAAGCTTGATTATGTCCTTTCTTTAGTATGGGTAGCTAGAGCCTGGACATCTTCTCTGAGGAGAGCTTCTCTATTAAATACTCTAGCGTCTTCTTTAATGCATTCTTCTCATACTATGTCAAACTTCATACTTTATTTTCTGGCACACAATGTTTGTATAAATGAGACCCAAGGTCTAGTGAGACCATTAAGAGCAGTCAATAATTATTTCATCCTCATCAAGGGTGTCTCCAACAACACTTAGTTGTTCTCTAAATTGAGAGACCATTGTCAAGTAAACTTGAATAGACTCTCATTTTCTCATCTTAGTGCCCTTCAGTTGAGCTCTGATATTCATATTTCTATTGATGTTCCTTCCTTCATACATTCTATAAAGAGAATCATACATTTGTTTAGGTGTCTTCTTAGATGACACTTGTGGGATCAAGTGATCCTTAATAGAGTCAGCAATGATCCTCATTTCCTTGACTAGGTATTTTCCATGTTTCTCCTTAGATTCATCTTCTTCAGGTTCTTCAATTTCATTCCTGATGTACTTCTCAATACCATTCTCTCTGAGAATGATACCATGCCTATGCTTCCAAGTGTTATATTTTTATCATTTAAGCTAGCATTAACTTAGGATCTTAACCGAGAGAATAACAAGCATAGAAATCAAACACATGAGACAATGAACACAAATATTTTCCTCAGGGAAACCATAAAGGAGAAAAACCCACAACTTCCTCAAAGATAGAATCAACACCAATAGCAAAACCCCAAAAATAGTAAGATGATATCTTGACAACAGTAGCCTCTTTCTCTCTAGCCCCAACAACTTCTTCTTCCTCAGCTATGCACTACAACTGAGTGTGAATGAGTGTGTGATAAATAGAGAGGCTCACTCTCTATTTATACTAATTCCTGACTTGACAATGACTCACTAGGTCCAACTTCTCTAGGAGAGTCTAATAACCCTAGGGTCCCGCAACTGCGGGGACTTTAACCCTTGAACAATAGGAGGGTTACCCACAATGACTTGACATGAGTTGTTTACATTATAGAACCTTCCAATAGGAACATTGGGGCATGACATGACATAATTACTTTACAGATACTTCCCAGAATAAACATCGGGGTACAATACATGAAATATACAAGTGAATACACAAATGAATACATTCCGAAGTTACAAATGTTACGGAGAGAAATTCCTATGGCTTGGGGTACCACAACAAACATCTTGACTCTAGAAATCAATCCTTTCCAATATGCAAGAGAAATCAAATATCTAACACTAAAGGATCAGACCTCGTACCTTATTCTGGACGGTTGAAGTATATCCCCGTTGAGCTTTCCAACTTCAGCTTGAAATGATGAATCACTTCCTCAACAACAAGTAAACAAGACAAGCATACTATATATTGGTGTTAGATCTACTCTAGCATATATAATCAACAACGTATAAGCATTTGAAATCATCCATGGATAAAATATTCATTCAAACATACATTATTGGATAGGAAAATATATTTCTATTACTATAAAATAAGATATTGCAATGAATACAACCTCTGTCGGCGCGTCTGTGAATCAGAGAAACTGAATCCCCCATTTGGGCCTCCACCACCTCAATCCTCCATCTCTCGATAGCAAGTTCACAAGCAAAAGGAAAGCTTGGGAAGAACACCAAAGTGCTCCAAGGGACAAAGGGATGCAGACTCAAGCACAAGTTTCAGCAACAATGGACTATAGTTTCTTTGCTCTCAATTCTCTTATGCCTTCAATGTATCCAAAGAGTTCCTTATATAGCTTTTCAATGGGGTAATGAAATATCAAATCTGAGCGATATCAAGGCATACGGAAGGCTAGGAGACAAGTGAGTTAGATCCATGTGAAGGAAAACTACAAAAGGATTTGGATTTTGTACACATCCTGATGTATGCGGTTTTATGGGTCAAACCCGCGTATATACACGATAAGGGGTTTAAAAGTCACGTATAGCAATTTTCACATGTTTATAGGGATGGCCTAGGAAACATCAAAGGACAAAAAATGGTCCAAGGGGTCTAAGGAGTCTGCAGAGGGACAGGGAAAGGCCATACAAGTGTGATTCACCTGGTGTGGTAAAATCAGCTATAGAAGATGCCCCCTAATGTGTGAGGTCAGAGGGGTCATACGATGGCCGAAATACATTATAAGTCCATCCCGGAAGTGGAGTGATGAAGAATCCCAAATGGAATACCAGCCACCCAATCAACATAGTACAATGATACAACTCTGCACATAACTACAAATACATATAGCAGTCCAGGATACATAAGAGTACAATGGCCATGAATAGGCATGATACAAAATATCACATAAGTGGTCATCACCACGTACAATATACATAGACTAGAATCTCCATGATGAAGATATACAAAGGATCATGATCTCCATAATGACTGAAGATATACAAAGGATCAAGATCTCCATAATAGCTGGAAATGTCTAACATATACTGGAATCAAGTCACGAGAGTTGAAATCTCATGAACACTAGCACGATCAAGGAGGTAGCATATAAGAGATGCCACCAATCTGGAAGGTATTCTACACAAACTGCTACGAGTACAAGTCCTACTATGTGAATATAGGTTTCAAGGTTGAACATAGTAGTCCATTGTCTAATTATCGGTCATTGATGTTACCATTAACAAACACAAGATCACCCACCAATAATGATAATGGGAATCAAGGTACTAGAGTGCAAACTAACAATTGTGAATAAATGTGTTGAGGTAGAACACTTGAGAGAATCCATCGATCAAGGGACATTGATGTATTCCCAAAAACTATCGATGGTGAGAGAACCTGCCACTTATGACTGCAAGTTTCAAGACACTCAAAAATGACTCTAGATTCTAATCCCATAATAAATGATCTGGAGTTGATGGGATGAAATTTGCTGGAAAGAGGGCATTAAGGAATCCCCCATCATCCAACATGAGGTACTCAGCAAAGTTGTATAGTGTGGAAGGACTCGATCATAAGGTGCACGAACCAGTAACTGTACCGGGAATGGCTGACATGCAAAGTCAAGATAACTGAGAAATGGCCGACTTAGGTTTCAAATTCCTTTGAAAAAGAGCATAACAGAGAATGGTGACTGAATCAAGGTAGCATAGACTCAATATAAAAAACTGGGACATCTCTGCGACATAGGAGGTATCGACAGAGGCTCCATGGGGACTACAAGCTTAACCAGTCGGTGGAGATAAACTCAGACAATGAGTACAGCTCCTAAAGTCAAACTATAAACCCAACCAATGGATGTGATATACAGTGATCTGTTTGAAGGAGACACGACTCGATAGCTACCAAAAGATAACATCTTTCTATCCGACTTTTTGGTTTTTTGATTTTTTTGGACTTTTTCAAATATTTAAAAATCTTGAAAAAAAATAAAACTGCTTTATAGTTATAGACTAGGAGGAGATGAGTGTCATAATGGGAAAACAAACTAGTTCCAAGTAGTGGAACATACCTATGCTCAATGTAAGGATACATGTGTAGGATAGCGACACTTAGGGGAAAGTCCCCTCTTGGTAAAAATAGGGAATCAAGATGCAAAGGATATATAAAATGGCTCTGCATGGCTAGACATGAGACAAGCTCGGGATATGTGGCTAAAACTCAATGTCAGGGAAGCCAACGTAAGGCTCAATAAGGTATCCAAAGCTCATGATAATTCAATTACAACTTGACATAAGGGAGTCCTGAGGAAAATAGGCCAACAAAAGATCAAGAGGAGTATGAGGCTCTTGCGAAATGTCATGGCAATACTATACAACGGTCTCCCACACCCTAAGGGACAAAATGTCGACATGGGAACCAAATGCAAATAAGGCACTAACAAGGTACCCAAGTAAGGTCAAGCTCTACCACTCATATCATGCCACTTCTAAAACAGCAAGAAGGTTTCGAGACATAATAGAGTGGTTTCGTACCTAAGGCTGTAATGAAACGGTCATAAGGTCATGTAAAATGAAAATGGTAATGAAACCTAACCTATATGCCAATTTATACATGATACCTAAAATCGGCATGAACGGGTCAATCTAACGGCTGAAACGGTGCTCAAAAAGGTCTCCTACATCATAAATTAGTCCAAAAATGGTCCAAAAGGATTAGAAATGGTCCAAACTATAGAAAATGGGGTAAAAATTTTCAAAAATTTGAAAAATTTCTATAAATAGTAAAAAGTTCAAAACATTATAAAACATTTGAAATTTTTACCCATTTGAGCTCAGAACTTCAACAACGAATTCCAGGAGATCCAGCCGGCGGAATCCACTACCATTTTTTCCAGGTACTTACCCATGCTCTGCTATTTCATTTTGATGCAAATTTTATCAAATTCCATGGTGTATTTAGGATTTTAGGCCAGTCTAAGATGCGTGCTACGGCCCATGTGGAAATCGAGGGTTTTTTCACGTATAGGTCTGTATATACGTGGAAAATGCCCTCAAAGTTGCATACATATGCGGCTCTATAGCAAACAGTCGCATATGCGGCTACGTTCAATGATTTTTAAGTGTTGTAATGGATAAAACTCAAATTTTATGTGCAGGATGGTCCTAGAATGTAGAGAATGTGAACATGGTGATGTAGAAGAGGCAAGAAGGGTAGATCTAATGGCTCAACAAGTGTTATGTGCATGTGGTATTTACAAATTTTGGTGTCTTGGTGGCTTAAGAGCCAAACCAAGACTATTGCAGATGTTAGTGGACTATTGGGATCCAAACTTAGAGTCATTCCAGATAGATGGGATGCCCCTCACCATAGAAGTGGAGGACATATATTTTATTACTGGACGACGGGGGGAAGTGGTGAACCTATGCTCTCGCGGGCCCGGAAGTGGCATGACTATAGATGAGTACATTGTGGTGTACTGCTATCCAAACACGAAGAAGGTGGGGAGTCAGATCCCAACTAATTCCATACAAGTGCTGGGCCTAAAGGCCATCCTACTGACACTGGGAAGGATAGTAGGCTTAGCTTCACTCCACTAGGCCTCACAGCCTTTGATGTTCTATGCAGTGGAGTGCATGAGACCCACTGTGTACAATTGGAGCACTGCGCTACTAGGTGACATGAAACACCAGCTTAGTGAGTGCAAGATGGGTAGAGTGCAAAACTTTGGTTTCAACAGCATACTGAGCACATTTTTCTTTGAGCATGTTCCATGATTGAGCCCTAGAGTTTATGTTCCTCCACATGGGGTTCGAGATCCGGCCCAACGGCGTTGGGCGGATGCGATGCAAAGACTGGGTGGAGGTAGGGTGTCCAACCCCTATCCAGCTGATTTCTTTCCATGGTGGTGACGACAGATAGTTTCCATCAATGACTACCCCTATGTAGGGATAGATTTTCGGGGAGACCTGGACATGCCACTACCACCAGGATCGGCATACGGTGACATTGGTAATGAATCTTGACCCTCTTTTTAAAATTTTTGAGTTATTTAATTTTTTTTTGTGTTTTCTGATTATGTGGAATCAAAAGACATGTTTTTTGGGTGACAATACATAGTGACATCTGCCATATGCATGCAGATGTGGGACCACGGTGGCCTGAAGGCTTCCCTCGTCATAGATGGAGGGGAAGAGGGGACGATATCACGAGTGTGGATGTGGAGGGGACACTCCAAAGCATTCATACCAACTTCATGAGATTGACACACAGAGTACCCATGGCACAAGTTGAGGACTTGCCTGAGGCCATATAGCGCTAGGTGGTGGGTGTACCATGAGCATGGGTGCGGCTATTTCGACGGCTAGCTAGAGCTGTAGTGACATTCCATGATCACAACCCCCCTCCTCCTCCACAGGATTAGATACCTAGGAGTGATACATTTTGTACTACCATGTATTTATATTTTGGTGGCTTGAGAGCCCCATTTTTGTATTATGACACTATGTCTTACCACATTTTGGATGTTTATAAAAACTTTTATGATGATCGATTTATTTATTTACATGTGTAAAAATTTATGTTTGTGATGAGCTTATTGTGTATGAAACAAATTCCAATCTAACATGTAGTTAGCATATGAGTCAGCAACTTGATTATTAATTCTTGGAACATGTATGTATGTTATATTGTCAAATTGTTGATCTAATAATCTCACACGTAAGAATATTCTTAATAATGTCAGATCTCTAACATGGTACAATCCATTAATTTGTGACACTACTAACTCCGAATCAAGTCGTACCTCAAGAGAGAGAACACCATGTGAAATGGCATCTCGTAGAAGTTCAATAATGGCACTATACTCAGCGACATTATTTGAAGATGGCCATAAACATACACCTCTTGAAGACAATACCTGACCCATAGGAGTATAAATCACCCAAGCAGCAGAGGCTGAGTGTTGAGTGTGACGGCTCGCACCATCCGCAAATCCTATGAAGGTGGAAGATTCCATTGACATCTGCCAAAAGAAACGAAAACTAATCACAAAACCTATCACCATAATAAAAATACCTACCTATGCAAAGCTGTAAAATAATATACAATAATCATCCTTGGCTGAAAATCATGCATAGTACTTTTTGAGATAGAGCCCATTTCTAGGCTCCGCCAAGGCCGTTCCCTCATAATCCACTAACTCATAAGCGTCCTTCTCTAACACAAGTTTAACGACATAAGGACCACGCCACATGGGGTTAAACTTTCCTTCCCCCAAGGGTTCTTTTGGTTGATCCCACAAAAGGACCAAGTCTCCCTCACTAAACCTCCTTGGACGGACAGACTTATCATACTAGACCTTAACGTGACACTTATTCACTTCTAGAGCCACCAAGGCATCTTGACGCTGCTCATCAAGTTGCTCTAGGTGGACCAAATGCTCCTCCAATGGGGAAGTGTTTGGTAAGAGATATATGGCTAGCTTCAAAGAAGGAATCTCGCACTCAACTGGAAATACCAACTCCACTCCATGTACAAGTTGATATGGAGAAAAACTCGTGGCAATCTTAACAACGGTTTTATAAACCCACAAAGCAGGATATAACATAATGTGCCAATTATTCTTGCTTTGTGTGATGGTTCATTGGAGAATGGATTTGAGTGATTTGTTCACTGCTTCTACCTGTCCATTTGCTTGAGGGTAGTAAGAGGAGGAATGCTCTTGCTTATACCCTAACTTTGATGCCAACTCTTCCATCATATGATTCTGAAAGTGCGAGCCATGGTCAGTGACAAGCTCTTTCAGAATACCAAACTGAGTAATAATTTGGTTGAATACGAAGTGTGCGGCTGTCTCACCGTTGGATTTAACTGTAGGCATAGCCTCGGCCCATTTCATGAAGTAGTCAACAGCCACTATGATATGATGATGCCCCCCAACTGAAGCTGGGTTGCAATCCATAAAATCAAGCCCACACTTAGTGAAGGGACCGACGGTGATGATGGGATGTAACGGGGAAGGTTTTGAGCACATATTATGTGCAAACACCTGGAAAGGATGGAACCTCTTGACCACATCTACAAAATCCTTAAAGATTGACGGCCAGAAATAACCCGCTCTTAAGATTTTTTGGGTTGTAGAAATCCCAGATAAATGACCACCACACGCCCCTCCGTGGCAATCATTCAGCACAAGCTCAACCTCCTCGTGAGTTAAACAACAACGTAAAATGGAATCTACCCCACAGTAGTACAAATTTTTATCCACTATGAGGTAATTCTTGGATACGTGACGTAATCGTCGTCATTCATCCCATGAGAGGTGAGTAGGGACCTTCAATGTTTGTAAATATATAATAATATCCCCATACCATGGGTCTAAAGTTGAGATTAAGAAGATGTGCTCAACGATAAACATACCTTCACAAACCAACTCCTTAGCTTCGCTTGGGGAATCCGATATAAGCTCCGCAAAAATTAACGATTTCTTCAATTTTTCCAAAACAAACTCGAGATCGAATTCTTGCAAGATGACAATCCATTTATTATATTTCCCCCCAATCATCCTTCGAGTGAGGATGAATTGAAATGGATTGACATGGGCTACAACCAAGGTCTGGCGAAGGAGAATATAATGTCTCAACCATTGAACCGCATGTACGGTAGCTAAGGCAAGCTTCTCAACATGGCAATAACGGATCTCCATGTCAATAAGATTATGGATCAGATAGTATATGACATGATCTTGGAGCTCCTTATCCTCTTGAACCAAAACCATACCAACCGTCTCCATGGATGAGGCCACATACAGTAGAAAATTACGACTATAGTCTGGGGGACTAATCACTGGGGCCAATGCTAGGGCTCACTTGAGCACATCAAAGGACTCCTGGGCTTGCTTGTCCCAACAAAAGGCAGTGTCCTTCTTCAAAAGATGCATAAAGCCTCTAGTCAAATTGGAAAAATTGACAATGAATCTCCCTAAGAAGTTTTCCATGCGTTGCAAACATTGAAGATGTCGAATTTTTTTCGGGGGAGACAACTGAAGTATTGCCTCAACCTTCAAAGGATCGACTCTTATACACTCTTTAGAAACAATGAATCCTAATAAGCGACCAGAATTCACACAAAAGATGCACTTGTGAGAATTTAACTTGACCAAATAATGGCAGCACCTTTCGAATACTAATCTCAAATGATAGGAATGACGCATTCCCATATGAGAATGAGCAGCAAGGTCATCCAAAAACACTTTGATAATCGATTTTAGATCATGAAATATCAAGGTCATAGCCCGCTGGAAAGTAGCTCCGACGTTCTTAAGGCCAAAAGGCATTTTCTTATATGCAAAGGTTCCCCAAGGAAAAATAAATGCAGTGTTATGTTGGTCCTCAGGTTTAATTTGTATCTGATTGTATCTGGAAAAGCCTCCCATAAAGGAAAAAATCTCACTACCCACACACTCATCCAAAATATGATCAATAAATGGTGTGGGGAAATTGTGCTTAGGACAGGCACGATTCAAATCATGAAAATCAGTATGTATGTGGATCGCTCCCTGCTTCTCATCAACTGGAATGGGATTTGAAACCCTCTCTGTCAAGGGAACGAGATAGATAAAACCGAATTTCAACAATTTTTCTATCTCTGCCTTAATTACGGGTGATTTCCTAGGATTCACTGCATGCAAGCATTGTCGAACATGCTTAGCATTTGGATAAGTATTAATCTCATGTTCAACAATGCAAGGGTCGATACCTAACATTTCATTGTAAGACAAAGCAAAGATATCACGAAATTATTTAAACAGCTCGGTGTATTCTTGAATCTCAGCATGGGAACATTCTGCCCCAATATAGACATTCTCTATCCTGCCAAGATCGTGAGAGATATTGATAGGAATCATTGGAGATATATTTTCCATGTTCCCATCAGCCATCGGACCAGGAGAGCTTAATGGAACCATGGGACTACCAATTTTCTCACTAGGAACCTCCCTAAAGTCCTCACGCTCCAAGTGGTCAAGCTCGGGAAGAAAATAAGATCTATGATGCAACTCTTCCCAAGGTGGCTCAACCCCTGAAATGGCCTCAATAATCACTTCGTCTGAAGAAAAAACACTATCAAGGTAGTCATGCGCATGAGAAGACTGAACTGCCCATGCAGGCAGCACATATGGGTACTCCTCCTCCATCCACGAAGAGGAAGGACTAGGCTCTACAACACACCCAATATTAGCTTGATAAGCTACCATAGTTGCAGGCAACGGCATGTCCGTCACGATGGGCTCACTCGAAGTATTCGGTGTAGAAAGAATCCAAGGATCTTCCATATGACTCGTGAAAAAATACACCAATCTCACAGATGTCGAAGCCTCACAGAAACTAGACCCTATCATAAGGACAAGGGCAGGACAACTAAAGTTTCCCATGAGGGATGGATACATGCCCACACCCACACTCCCAGTTACCGGCTAAGAGTGCTATAAAATTGGGATCGAAGCTCCCGAAGATGCGATAACTAATAGATTCTTTAATGACGTTTGATCAATCATAACTATCTTCCCATTAAATGGAAAGAATACAATGCAAAATAGTGAATAAGCTACAGCTTGCATACTGTACATCCAATTCCTACCCAGCAAGAGATTGTAGTCAAGGGGCGCATCAACCACCTCGACCTCTATCGCAACGGTCTTCCCTCCCAAACAGACCTTAAGGTAAGGAAGGATCCCATGCAGCCTAAACAATATCCCGTCAAACGAAGTCAACATGGTACTGGATTTAGACAACTCAGGGGAACCTAAGCCCTTCCAACATGATAAAGACATCACAGAAGCAGCAGCACCTTCATCAATCACAGTGCGCTTGACGGTCATGTTGAGACATTCTACATGAATCAAAAGAGACACATAGTAAGGCAAGCGAGGCTGAAGTCCCGTTGTTTCAAATTTAATCATGGAGGAAGAATTATCATCATTCACACCAAGGGAAGAAAGCAAAGCCTTCCTTTGCAAAGGACAACTCTGAAGTACTTCTAGTGCAGACATCGCACAAGGAGTGTGGCCCGAATCCTTGACAACAGAATAGTTCTGGGTGGCTCGGGCATTAGGATTGTGCCCTGAATGCTTAAGGAATCCCTTAGGAATGCGAGGTGCAACTTCAAGTTTTTCAATACGCAAAGGAGGTCCTGGTGGATCAGGTTCCTTTCCTGGGTTGGGTTGTGATGAACCATAGTCCTTCACACGAGTCACAACCTTCATAGCACGCACCATGTTAATGCAACCATGACCACTACCCTCCGGTGTATCTTGATCACCACCAGACTGATCATGGGTCCTCGTGTTCATGTTTTGATTGTGAGGAAAATGGTTAGTCAGCACAGCTGGGCCCTGTGCTAAGAATCTCGAGGCTTCATCGATACGAGGGCACAAGTAAGTGAGGTGATAGTCCTTACACAAATTGCAAGTAAATTTAACCTTATGTTTAGATTGCTTGACCCCCCAACATTACGGAAATTCTTGTCATTAGTATTAACATTTTCGTTCCTATTCCCACCCTTATGATTGTTCTTACCCTTATTTTTATTCCTTCCAGGTTGTTGGTTACCCTTCTGGTCTGACGATTGCACCGAAAGCACACTCGCCATTTGGGTTGGTTGAGACGAAGCCGTGGCTTGTCCTGAAGTAGATTGGTTGATTGACAATTGACTGAATTGTTTCACAACCGAATCCGCAGGTTTAGCACTCGCACAACCAACAATGCCATCAGCATGTGGTCGAGGTTTAACTTTGGGGTTGAAACTAGACCGCGGAGCATTGGGAATGATCTTATATAACAAACCGGATTGAGTATAAATCAAATCCAGTTCCTGCACCCTAAAAATGGCTTGTTCCTCATTTTGCACTCCGGATGTAGAAACATCCTTCACTATATAAGACAATAATGAATTAAGGAACCATTCGAGGAGGAATTCCAGTGGTATAAAGGATTTAATCAACCTCTTCCATCTACGCCACTCTTGGATATGGTCCGAGATATGTGTGGCTTTATCTTGCTGAAATGTCGACAAGAGTTTCGTACCGATGTCGTAATGCATTGGTAGCTAGAAGTGGTTAATAAAATTCATCGCTAGGTCATTGAACAAAGCGAATGCCCCCCTAGGTAACTCTAAATACCATTTCACGGCAGGCCCTATAAGGGTGCATTGAAACAGCCTTAAATGGATTGAATCTTGGTGTAAGGAATTTGAAGAGCACCATAGGTGAAAGGTAGTAACATCTTCGCTCAGATCCTCTCCCAGTTTTCCCTTGAATTTGGGTATGTCCGAGGGAAGCTTAGTAGGGACAGCCGGCCAAGCTGGATCATGAGACGCAAGATTGTTCATCAATCTCAACAAGTCAAGAAGATTTAGTGTTGCGAGGAAAGGGAGTCTAGGATGAGCAGGTCGGTGGACCACTCCCTAATAGTTCTGGTTCACATAGGTCTGATTACCATAACCACCATGGCCTTGGCCATAGTGCCCTCCTCTTATTTGACCCATATAGGGTGGCATGGAAGCACCAATGTCATGTACCTTGACTATTCGGAGCTACAAAGCCATAATTTAGAGAGTAAGTGGGTTGTTGATACCCGTACGCATAAGGTGAAGAACCCTGTCCATACTGCGTCCCATAATAAGGTTCATAAGTCATCGCATGAGATGTCCCATGAGACACTCCGTAAGTAGGAATATACGCTCCGAAAGTAGGAATATACATTTCGGAAGTAGGAATATACATTTTGGAAGTAGGAATATACGCTCCGGAAGTAGTAACATGACCTCTAGAAGTATGAACACAACCTCTCGAAACAACGGGTGGTACTTGAACCTGAGACACAACTAGTCGAGTAACTGTAGTACGGACATGACTCGTAGCAACATTCTAGCCGGAAGGACCACGTGAATGAGGTGGAGGGTGAACATTCAAAGAACTAGGGACAGAGGACGAAGGGACCTGTGAAATTATGTATGTGTTGTTCCCTATAGTCACTCATCTTGGATCTGGTATCCTAATAGGATCACTAACCCTAGGCCTAGCAGGCATATGTGATGTAGCTTCTACCGTTGGGATGGAAGGTGCAATGTGACTTGTGCTCCCAAACCTCTCCACATGGTAAGGAATGAGAGTGCCCCTAGGTGTAGTGTTAGGCTCAAAATCAGACTCAACATGAAATGCCAAATCATGTGTGGGAAAACCAGACATACCATAACTACCATAAATACTGCTCGTGGGTTCAAAATGAGTCTCGTCATCTTCCGACATTCCATACCGGTGATGCGTCAATGGGGGATCAATACTAAAGTAAGTAGGTCTATCATGAAAAGTACCTATCTCAGAAATTACAGGACCTAACTCAGTAAAATCAGGTGAAGGATCATAGTTAGGAGTAAACTCCCCTTATTCCACTTGAATGGGAGAAGGTGTTTTAGGAATACCTTCAACATGGTCTCCCATCATGTGTGAATCAATGTGCGAAGTAGTCCGCCTAGACTGTCTATCTCTCTCTCCCAAAGGAGGAGGATATGTAGAAGGCGGAATTCCTGCTAAACGATGAGAACGGCGAGGAGTTGCACCCGAATCCACAATGACTCAAAAAATGTAAAATACTCTCTAACTATGCAAACCCTAGGCAAGGTAACGTGCACAGAGCATACACCAATAAAATATAAAGCCAAACACAAGCAATCAAGGGTAGGATAAATGAGCTCCCGAATGAAGCAGATATGTCTCACCTAGGAGAGGATTGAGACTCCCATACACAACAAGCGAAGGTACTTAACCAATTATTGTGGCCCTCAGCTTCAATGTGTAAAGTGACTGTGTTGTCCAACCCCAACCTGGCCGGGACATCTGCAGAATAACCCTTGCAGAGTACCCCCTCACTATCCTAGGTAAGGAAACTAAGGTCACCTCAATATAATCAATGCTCAGGTGGACAGTTGTAAGTGGTATTGACCGTATGGGCAGGGTAGAAAAGCCCAAAACTTTTGAAAGAGCCCCCAGATATGAATACAATCCTGGAAATATCTCCGGTGCTACTCAGTTATGACTAGGGGTCATCCCAATCAATAACCATTCACACTGCCTCATGCTTAACTCCCTTTTGAGAGGAGGATCCTGAGAAACACTGGTTATAACAAGGAATTTCACACACTCACCTGGACAGACACATACATATTGTTGTTTAGTGGTCTTGGAGAATTTACTCACAATGAACTATTCCAAGACACTAAAACCTAATCTTGTTGGTGAACCCTATCAAATAAAATAGTGTATTTCATTTTGATTAAGCGTTGATTTTAATTGGCTTTATTACTCAAAAAAGGTAGATGGTCGTGCAACTAATGGCGTTATGACACAACATGAAGTAAAACGCACACCTAACAATCAATGCAAATGCATTGTGTACATGAAAAATAGGGTATGCTACTACGTGAAATGCACAATTTTCTTCGAATGATAAATGCAAGCTTTCCTATATGAAATCCTGACTAATACTTAAAAGCAAATCTAGTGCAAGTACTATGCAAAATGCAAGATGCAATGCATAATGATAAAAATATTTTTGGATTTTTTGAAATAAAAATGAGATACTAGAGCAAAAGAATGGTTCTACAACCCCCAGACTCTGCAAGCACACTCAAGTAGCACTCAAGCAAAGTACTAAGGTAAAATAAATCTAATGCACTAATCCCAAAACAAAAAATAAAAAATGCAATGACAAGAACATTCTTCAAAAAATAAATTTTACTCTAAAAAAATGTCTCTGGTCAGAAACAGAGGTGTATATAGACTCTAGCAGTATCAAAGGAGACTTAGCAATCATCCAAATTCACCCAGCAACAATCAATCTTCCTCTAGAAGGAAAAACTAAGGGCATACGTGACTGTTCACAGTAAACCCACATGTGTACGCGGATATAGCAGTGAAACCCATGTATATACACGACTGTGAGTTAAAAACATGCATACAGGAAGAAAGGTGCATAAAAATAAAGGCAAATAGACAAGCTGAGACAAACTTCACACCAATCAAACACTACCAGGAAAACATGCCCCTAGACCCAACACAGAAACAGAGAAAAAAGAGCAATTCAAAGTCATTGAATGCCGATAGAAAACCCCCAAAGGACAACTACTAGGAACTCCCCAGTGGAGTCTCCAATTCTATTATGGAGAGAAATTCCTATGGCTTGGGGTACCACAATAGACAGCTTGACTCCAAAAATAAATCCTTTCCAATATGCAAGAGAAATCAAATATCTAACACTAAAGGATCAGACCTCGTACCTTATTCCAGACGGTTGAAGTAGATCCCCGTTGAGCTTTCCAACTTCAGCTTGAATTAATGTATCGCTTCCTCAAAAACAAGTAAACAAGACAAGCATACTATATATTGGTGTTAGATATACTCTAGCATATATAATCAACAACGTATAAGCATTTGAAATCATCAATGGATATAATATTCATTCAAACATACATTATTGGACAGGAAAAGATATTTCTATTACTATAAAATTAGAGATTACAATGAATACAACCTCTGTCGACACGTCTACGAATCAGAGAAACTGAATCCCCCACTTGGGCCTCCACCACCTCAATCCTCCATCTCTCGATAGCAAGCTCACAAGCAAAAGGCAAGCTTGGGAAGAAAACCAAAGTGCTCCAAGGGACAAAGGGATGTAGACTCAAGAACAAGTTTTGGCAACAATGGACTATAGTTTCTTTGCTCTCAATTCTCTTATGCCTTCAATGTATCCAAAGAGTTCCTTATATAGCTTTTCAATGGGGTAATGAAAGGTCAAATCTGAGCGATCTCAAGGAATATGGAATGCCAAGAGACAAGTAAGTTGGATCCATGTCAAGGAAAAATCCAAAAGGATTTGGATTTTGTACACATCCCGATGTACGTGGTTTTAGGGGTCAAACCTGCGTATATACGTGATAAGGGGTTTAAAATTCATGTATGACAATTTTCACATGTTTATGGGGATGGTCTAGGAAACATCAAAAGATAAAAAATGGTCCAATGGGTCTAAGGAGTCTACAAAGGGACAGGGGAAGGCCATACAAGTGTGATGCACATGGTGTGGTAAAATCAGCTATAACAGATGCCCCCTAAAGTGTGAGGTCAGAGGGGTCATACGATGGCCGAAATACATTATAAGTCCATCCAAGAAGTGGAGTGATGAAGAATCCCAAATGGAATACCAGCCACCCAATCAGCATAGTACAATGATACAACTTTGCACATATAGCAGTCCCAGATACATAAGAGTACAATGGCCATGAATAGGCTGCTCCACATACACTTTCTCTTCTACTACACCATTCAAGAAATTAGTGTTGACATCCATCTGGTGTATCTGATGGAAGTGTATCTAGCTACAAGTGCAAACGTTTCTTCATAGTCTATTCCTTCTTTCTAGGAGAAGCCACGAGCCATGAATATTGCTTTATATTTCTCTATGATGCCATCTGCAGCATGCTTGATCTTGTAGATCCATTTGGAAGTTACAATGGACTTCCCTTATAGTCTTGAGACAACATCCCAAACATCATTCTTCATGATCGATTGATACCCTTCGATCATAGAATCCTTCCATTCCTTTATTTTTGCTGCTTCTTCATAGTTGGAAGGTTCTTTATCAATAATGTCACATAGCAGGGCTACATAACTAGAGAAGGACCTAGTTCTCTTTCTTCCTCTGTGTGTTTCTTCTGAAGCTCCATATCTTTCTGCATCTTGGATAATTTCACGTACCCAAGTAGGTTTCCTCATTTGAGTACTTTTTTCCTGAGGTGGATCAATAGGTTCTTGAGTTTCTTCTAATTCTCGATCCTCTTCTTGAATTTCTTTGTTCATGGTTGTATCATGAATTCTAGGTGCTTCTGTTTCTTTAGGTTTTTTAGCCGATTTCTTCCTAGATTTGATGTAGGTTGAATCTTTATGAAATGTTACAGCTTTGCTGATGTCAATCTTCTTGAATCCTGGGAAGTATATTCTATAAGCCTTCGAGCTTTCAGAGTATCCCACAAATATACCCTTCTTTCCTGAAGGATCTAACTTCGTCCTCTTTTCTTTGGGAATATGTATGTATACAAGACATCTGAATATTCTAAGATGGCTGACTTCTGGTTTCTTACCGGAGAAGACTTCTTCAAGTGTCTTGTTCTTGAGTACTCTGTGTGGAGTACGGTTCTGTACATATACCATTGTTCTGGCAGCTTCTGCCCAGAGATGCATGGGAAGATCTTTACCATGAAGCATGGCCCTTGCTGCTTCCATGATCGTTCTATTCTTTCTTTCTGCAATCCCATTCTGCTGTGGATTATATGGAGTGGATAACTCCCTCTTAATCCCCGAGTCTTTGCATAGATATTTGAATTCATTTGATGTGAATTCTCTACCATTATCTGATCGAAAGGTATTGATCTTATTTTTAGTGTGGTTCTCGATCAAGGCTTTGAATTCCTTGAACTTGCTGAATACTTCATCTTTGTTCTTCATAAAGTATATCCATGTCTTCCTAGAAAAATCATCAATAAAATAAATATAGTATACATACCTGCTTAATGAACTGGATGACATTGGACTGCATACATCAGAGTGGATTATTTCCAAGATTCCTTTTTCCTTGCTCTCGCTACTTGGAAATGTCTTCTTTGTGTTCTTCCCTTTCGCACATCCTTTGCATACACCTTCATGTTTTGTC
>LPNX010468837.1:195216-266358 GCA_001517045.1 Pseudotsuga menziesii
AATTGGCAGTGCTCTGTAATGCACATGTGCAAGCCTTCTATGCCAAAGCTCATTTGGTTCTACTGATTCATGAAACAAATATTTTTCTGGTTGGCCCTTCAATTTGTATAGTCCTCCTTCTTGTTCCCCAATCACTACTGCATCATCAAAAGACTTTCCCTTTGGCCACATGAGGACTTGGCCATCTACAAATGCAACCCTCATTCCTTTTGCATCCAATGCAGATATGGAGAGGATTTTCTTCTTTAGTCCAGGTACAAATAATACATCTTTCATGTTGATAGACTTTCCAGAGTCTAGATTATATGAGGATTCACCACTACCTTTTATTGGATACTGGTAGTCATCTCCAAGTTTCACCTTGTGAGGTGATTCATGCTCAGATAGTTTCACAAAGGATTCCTTGAATCCTCTCATATGTTGGGAAGCACCACTTTCTATAAGACAATCATTGCTACCATGTGTGATAGTTCCCGTGAGAGCGAAAATTAAAACATATTCTTCATCACTGTCTTGTCTAGTTCTCTTTGTGGAAGGTTCATCATACTTTGCAGCATGAGCATGCTATCTTCTCTTGTTTTTCTTCTTCTTGTGAGAGATACTTTTGTTTCTAGGACAATCTCTAGCAAAGTGTCCTCTTTCATCACATGTATAGCAAATTTACTTAGACATATCTCTAGGCTTTCTAAAGTTACTCTTCTGGTGAGAGTGCTTACCTCTATGGTGGCTAGTTCTGGTTTTCTTGGATTGTACTATGAGAGCTTGATCTTCACTTCCCATGTTTTCTTCTCTAACTACTATATGAGCTTCTTCTTGAGAGAATTCTTCCCATAGTCTGTTGAACTTGAATAGCTTCTTTTTGTCGCAGATCCCTTGAATGAAAGAGTCCCATGTCCTAGGGAGACCATTCAAGGTGGTCATTACAATATTTGCATTCTCCACTTCTTTATCCATTGCTTCAATTTGTTCTTTGATCTGGGAGACCCTTGTGAAGTATGAATGTATGGTCTCCACATTCTGGATCTTGACATTCTTCAATTGGTTCCTCAAATTCATCTTCCAGTTTATGTTCTTTACTTCACACAGTTTGGTTAGGGCATCACACATAGCTTTAGGTGTTTTTAGGGAGGACACCTATGGTATGAGGTGATCCTTTATTGAATCAGCAATAATACTCTTAGCCATAACCAACTTCTTCTTATGTAAGGCCTTAGCCTCATATCCCTCTAGAACTGGAACCTCCTCATTGATGTAGGAGTCTAACTCATTTTCTTCCAGGACGAGGGAGATCCTATACTTCCAGGCTTAGAAGTTATCATCCCCCTCAAGCTTTTCATCAAGCTTGGTATGATGAGACATCTTAACTAAGAACCTCAAAAGGAAATACAAAATATTTAGATCTTACCAGGTCAAGATGTCGGATCTAAATCTGGAGCTGAATCTCTGCAGAGTTGGTTTAGGACCAAATTAGGGTTTGAATTTCCTGGAGTTCTGTCGAACCAAAATATTTGATATTTATCTCTAAACTTTTATTTTGAGGAGGATATCAATCTAGGCCTAGGCTCACTCAAAAATTCCACTTTTATGGAAAGCCCTAATTTTCGGCAGTAGTGTCGGGTCAAAAACTGAAAATGCTTAGAATCATATTCTGCTTCGATAGAAATATGTGCCATGGGGAGGAGAGTCAGCCCAACCTTATTTTGCTGAAAATATGTTGAGAGAGATCCAAAAAGTAGGAATCTCTAGTTTCCATAGCTGCAAAGTGTCTTCTTCTCAGGTTAGCTCTGATACCATGTTAGACTCTTATCATTTAAGCTAGCATTAACTTAGGATCTTAACTGAGAGAATAACAAGCACAAAAATCAAACACATGAGACAATGAACACAAGGATTTTCCTTGGGGAAACCATAAAGGATAAAACCCCACAAATTCCTCAGAGATAGAATCAACACCAATAGCAAAGCCCCAAAAACAGTAAGATGATATCTTGATAGTAGTAGCCTCCTTCTCTCTAGCCCCGACAACTTCTTCTTCCTTAGCTATGTGCTACAATTAAGTGTGAGTGAGTGTGTGATAAATAGAAAGGCTCACTCTCTATTTATACTAATTCTTGACTTGACAATGACTCACTAGGGATGAATTCTCTAGGAGAGTCTAATAACCCTAGGGCCCTACAACTACGGGTACTTTAACCCTTGAACAATAGGAGGGTTACCCACAATGACTTGACATGACTTGTTTACATTATAGAACCTCCCGATAGGAACATCGGGGCATGACATGNTTTACAGATACTTCCCGAAATAAACATTGGGGTATAATACATGAAATATACAAGTGAATACACAAGTGAATACATTCCAAAGTTACAAATACATCAACACCAAGCTATTAAGTTTTCTAGGCCTTCTAATTTGTCCTCAAGCTTAGTGATTGGGGCCATCCTATCCAGTAGGTCACTAAAAATTGAAAATTCTCAAAATCAAAAGCTAACCATAACGGTAGATGCACTTGAGGGAGGCGATTTGGTTGATCCAACTTCTTTTTGGAGATCCCAAATCTTTAGTCTTCAAATCCCACTTGCGAGGTTGTAGCACTGCAGAATTTTTGGTTCTGTTTCACTCCAGGTTTTTGGTTCACTACCAAACTAGGGTTTGGCTTTCCCAAAGATTCAACCACCCAAAAATATCAATCCTAACCTCAATATATGCTCTCCAAGGAGGTGCAAATTTCTATGCAAGCAGGTCTCCCAAATTCCAAAATTTGTTGAAATCCTAATTTCTTCCAGGGAGGAGAGAGAGGGAGTTTCACCTTGTGAAAACTATCCTAATTAGATTAGATATGATACCATGTTAATATTTCATAAGCAATACTAGATTCATTAGTGTTCAATTCGGAAATCATAACAGCAGCGTATCCAAAATCATTGATAGAAACAAAATCACAAGATAGACACGGTATTTATCCTGGGAAACCCTCAAGGGGAAGAAATCCTAGCAAAAATTCCTCTATATAAGATGTATAAGATATAACCACAAAGACAGATATCCTCCTCCTGCTGTTATCTCTCTCTCTTTCTCTCCCTCTCTCTCCTATGTGCTACACAAGTGAGAGTTTGTGTATCCAATTAAGAACCACAACTCTTATATTTATACACAGTGAGCCAACTGAATTTTACCCTAATCAAGTCAAATCCACTAAACTCTCTAGGCCAAATTCACCTACGAAGACTCAAAACAATATAATATATTATTCATTAGGGTTCTATTGACCCGACTTACAATGGAGTCTTTACCTCATGACTCTATGATGACCAAATATAATAGTAACATCCCACTAGAGAAATAATAACATATCCCTTGGGTTACAGCAGTAAAATACATTTAGAATATCCTTTGAAGTTACAATATTTAACAAATAACCCTTTTACCCACAATACCAAGGTGTACATTCAAGGTTGGGAAACAACCATTTTACCAACAATACCAAGGCTCAAACTTTTATCTTCTCTCTCAAGGTATATAGTCCATAGTTGTTCTGTACAGTAACAATACTTTTTATCATCGCCGTATAAGGAAGGTCCAAACTATGAAACACTTTGAGTAACTGCAATACAACATATATAACATAATTTTCATTTCTCTCAACTTTACACTCCCAAAGTTCCATGTTTTAAAGTTGAAGCATCCAAGGACAATAAATTAGAACAATAGTAATAAATTAATGAACAAGTTAAATTAGCATACGTAAAGGAGAAAACAATTGTGGTAACATATATAACATAATTTTCATTTCTTTCAACTTAACACTCCCAAAGGTACCTATGTTAAAGTGAAAGCATCTAAGGACAATAAATAACAACAGTATTAATAAATAATGAACAAGTTAAACTAGCATACACAAAGGATAAAACAATGTTGTAACACATATAACATAATTTTCATTTCTTTCAACTTAACACTCCCAAAGGTCCCCGTGTTAAAGTTGAAGCATCCAAGGAGAATAAATAATAGCGGTAATAATAGCTTAATGAAAAATTTAAACTAGCATAGGTAAAGGAGAAAACAATGTGGTAACATATATAATACCATTTTCATTTCTTTCAACTTAACACTCCCAAAGGTCCCTGTATTAAAGTTCACACATCCAAGGACAATAAATAAGAGCAGAAGTAATAAATTAGTGAACAAGTTAAACTAGCATACGTAAAGGAGAAAAAAATGTGGTTTATACCTTTCAATACCTTCACAAAGCCAACCAAGACATCAAACCCAACATAAGGTTTTTATCTTGTTGTATGATACAATCAATGACAAAATACTTTGGACCTTATAGTATTTAAAACTTTTATCATCTATAACATTCTACAACGTATTAGTAAAAAATTCAACTATTCTACAAGGTTTTCAAATAAATGATTTTATGTATTTGATAATGCTATAAACACATTCAATATAGAAATAATCCTAGGAATGAAAAATCCATTTATCCACTTGTAACTCTTTTTTGCTTGTCAAAACTAACTACACCAACATTAAAAAAGATTGTTTTTGATAATCTACCAACAACTAGATCTGCAATAGACACAAGTAAATGGATCAACTACAACTTTAGATAATTTGCAACAACATATAACAAGAATCAAGTACCCTACCTAGTCCTGGTAGAAGCAAAAATATAGACGTGTCACTCACTAGAGCATGAAATGCACCAATTTCTTGAATAAATGTCTGCATGAACAACAAAGGAAGTGGTGTCTATTCAACCTGCTCAAATAACAAATACTTGGAAGAATTTTATTCCTACACATGCAATACAATTATAAATGGACAAAAAGGAAAAAAACAAATGAATATAATGGTGATTCATGTATGACTGTATGGGTTGAGGCTGCCATATTCAGTTGGTACTTTGGTGAACACAATCCTTTGCTTAAATAATGTGGAACATGCATCTATAACCTGTTAGTAAGTACACAGATTACGGTTTGGATCAGAAAAATTAAAAATTTTGTACTTCAATGCATAAATTTCTAAAACAATACTAGAAACAAAAATACTATAGCTACGACAATGCAAGATAAAGTAAAAACATAATTTTCATTTCTTTCAACTTTACACTCCCAAAGGTCCTTGTGTTAAATTTGAAGCATCCAAGGACAATAAATAGCAATAGTATTAATAAATTAATAAACAAGTTAAACTAGCATGCGAAAAGGAGAAAACAATGTGGTTTAGACCTTCCTTTATATACTCATCTATATATTATGATCAGACTTTTTCTCTTAGGATACAAGTCACTAACGAAACAATGGAGATACCTGCGAGAGATATGGATAGGTAGCTTGAGGGTTTAGAATTTTAGTATTTAATTGTCAATGTTGCCATGGATAAAATAGAATTGGAGAGAACCTGGAGGCTCTTGAAGAGGGGGCCACGAATTTTGCATCTCTAGAGTCAAAATGACCTTCTTCCCTTACAAAATTGTAGGTAAGTTTCTTGGTTTACTGTGAAATTTTATCTTTTTCATGTCAATATTGGTTATAATTTTGAAGCATAGGTAGGTAGGTTAAGGTAGAAAGTCAGTTTGTTTTGAAAACCTAGAAAGCATTCATGAAACAAGTGGTATAGGGAGACTAGGTGTAGTTCTTAAGGAAGGAAAGTAGTTTTTTTTTAAACACTAAAGTGAAGGTATCGTAATGCCACTCCATCTTGGAAAAAGTTAAAAAATGTGAATGGAAAGTCATCATGAAAAAAGGGTTAAGGTACCACACTAGGAGAGGGAGGTATTAGCATAAGGACCAACAAGATTTAGCACAAGGTCAAAGGTGAACAAGAGTGGTCATTGCTGATGTATTTGTAACTTTAGAATATATTATGATGTATATTATCATTGTATGTTGTTGTAACCTTATCAAATATGTGGTTTCCTCCTTTTGAGATGTCATTATTGTGTATAGACATTGAGGCACAACCTCCATTGTAAGTCGGCGAAATAGTCCCAAGTGAAATGTCATGTAATGTATTTTTAGAGTCTCTCTAGGATATTTCATCCATGTTAGGGTAAGAGGTTGGCCCCAGTCATGTAATAGGTCATTCACTTGATTAGTATAAATAGGGAGGCACCCTCCCTAATTTATACACACCTCACACTCACTCAAGTTCGCATGAGAGAGAGATAGAAGGAGGAGGGATAGATAGCTGCTAAAGGTTTCTTATTATTGGGATTGATCATATTATGATGCAGTCTTTGCGACTATACTATTTTGAGGAAGTTTGCGGGGTTTTCTCCTTTATGGTTTCCCTAGTGAAAATATTTGTGTCTTGTGTATATTTTCTATGTTATGCATATTGTTGTACTTGTTATTATTTCATATAAAGATCCTAATTATGCTAATAATATCTAAGAAAAACTAACATGGTATCAGAGCCTCTCTGAAAGAAGGAACTATGCAGCAACGAAAACTAGGGATTCCTAGTTCAAGGTCTTCTCTCCACATATCATCAAGAAAAGAGGACTAGGCTAACTCGCCTTAGTAGGGGCCATCTTTTGGTGGAATCAATTTCAAACTTGAGGAAGTTTTAATTTTGACTCTATCACTAGTGCCAGGAGAAACTAGGGCATCAAGTTTTGGATGCTTCCCACCTCAGTCTTCATAAAATAACCCTGCTAAGCAACTCACCTCAAGGAGGCACATATTTCTATCTAAATAGAACCCTCGAAATCCAAGTTTGCAAAATTAGGGTTTCTATGACAAACCCTAGGTCAGCTTGTTAAGCCCATATTGATGACACATTACAACATATAGTGTGGCACATTACCCCCTATATTATGGGGCATTACATATTATTTCTATAGGCTTGGGGTCTAATAGTGGGTTTATTAGTTGTTATTGTACAACAGTATCTCTTATATATAGGAAGGAGCTATTCTCATTTTAGCATCATATCATCTTGTATTGTCTTGTACATTGTGTAAGGAGGTTCCTACATCGAAGAGGATTGATATTTATCTCTTATATTCATGTTTTAGGCATGGATTAATCTCCTATTTTGTATTTCTTCTATTTTTATGCTATATCTAGGATTTGGTTGCATAACATTTGGTCTTAGAGCTCTCTCCTCGGGACTAGCTTTTTCAAAATGAGTTATCGTGGAACCTTCGCTACAAATTTTTTTCTACAAGGAATAAGAGATCAAGGTTAAAAAATTACTTCCAAAATAGGCTGAACTATCCTGTCTAAATAATTCAGATCTTGAGCCATTACAGTTTCGGATATAATTGTAGAGGAAGCGGGGGTTTTTTACTAGTCCTAAAGCTAGTCTAAAACAGGTGTTCTTGGGAAAAAGGTCATATTTGAGGAATCCGAGATCCAGACAGAGTGAGACTAGTTTCATAAGAAAGAAGACAGACCAGGGTATATGTGGTAGGATTTTTATATATAGAAACAAAATAGTGGGCACATGGAATGCAGTACAAGTTTGTTGTTCTGGATAGGCCAAAAATAAGAGGTTTTGGTATATTTTCAATAAAGTTTTGTTGGATCATCCAAATTAGGTCAGATATGCAGAAGTGGAAAGAGGACAGATCACAGTAAAATAGGATGAATTTTCAGCCTCATAGGAGTAGCAATTCAAATTTTAATTCAGTTACAAGTCGACCCTAAAACAGCCTCCCAAACAGTGATTGAAAAAGATACGCCATTTTGCATTTGATACAAATTTGTGGTAAAACATAGGGTGTGATATTGTTAAAAATTCCACCAAAAGGAAGTGGAAATAATAACACTACGCTTGAACCCCTAGAGGGTTCATCCCAAACCTACGAGGAAATGGAAGACATTTCTTTTAGAGTGTCCAAGTTGGAACATATTATTAAATAAAGTGTTAAAATTGATGACTTTGCTACATTAGAAAAGAAGATGGCTACTAAAGAGGATCTCAAAGGGATGGCTAGTAAATAATATCTCCAAGACTTGAAGGATTTTATCAAGGATATCAAACATAAGTTTGTTCCTCAATGATCTACTCAAGAAGGGGATAAGGAGGAACAAGATGACTTATTCTAGTCACGTTTGGAGAAAATTGAAAAACAATTGGAGAGTAGGAATTTGGAGTCCTGAAAAGTTGATGATTCACTACAAAATCATAGGTTCAATTCAAGTCCAAGAAACTACTTTATCCCCAATATTGACATGCGGAAGTTTGATGGCCAGGATCCAATCACATGGATTTTTCATATGGAGCAATTCTTTGATCTACACCAAGTGCCCACTATGCAAAAAGTAACTATTGCATCCTTGTATTTAGAACCTGATTAGTTTGTATGGTACCAATGGATTTGTGACCATTAAAAGGAGTCTATTAGATCTTGGTCTATATTCACTGAAGAATTGATTTCACATTATGGGGATATAAATAGAAACACCTTCTTCAATCAATTGGTAAATCTCAAGCAAAAAGGTTCACTTACAGATCACATTAAGCAATTTCAGTAGCTAAGTCTCAAAGTGAAGAATATTTCAGAAGATAATTTGTTAGATCTCTTGATCAGAACTGTAATGTCCAAAATTTTTCATTGGTTCACAATGGCCAAATCACATTTTCCATATTCATGAAAGTTGTCAAAGGGATGCTAAAAGTTGAATAATTGCTAAGGAGGAAAATCACTAGTTTCCTAGGTTGGGGGTGGAAGCTTTGAGATTTGGAATAAGGGGGATAATAAATGATGTTTAGACATTAGAAGAGGATAAATATTTAATAATGTATCTTATTAAATAAATACAATAGAAAAATGAAATGGCTATGGAGAATGGAGACACATGGAGACTATGGGTCCCACTCAAGCTAGAATTCCTATGTTAAATGGCATCCTCCTCTTGTAATTTCGAATCTATGGGAAGCACAATCTTTTGGGATGGATTATGAGGTTAATATACTTGTCCATATACTTCATAGGTCTAATTTTGGATGAATTGTAACTTACATGGAAGAGGAAGAGCTAAATGGGAGTTTCATGGACACTTGGCTAGATTCCCCTTACATTTATGACATCTATGACACTAATGATGGAGATTCTATGACAGTTATGACACAAGTCAGATATAAATGATGAAATACTCAAATACTGACATTTCAGTACTGAATAGATCATCTTAGACATCGAATTCGGGAGTTGGAGAAGGCTAAGAGGCTCCTACTCAAATTTGAGAGAAGAGGGAAGGTGAAGAGAGAGGTCACATGGCATAGCATGAGCATCCACACCAACTCAAATTGGATATGGTTTATGGATGGATTTGTAAAATTAGAATACCAATAATTTTTATAAAATACATGGACCATCCATGCGAATAATCTTTTTCTCATTTGTGAATTGTGAGAGCTAGTGGATGACTAATTTTCTTACTTAAGCCAATTTCGAGGGTGAAAGATTCCCATCCTAGTTGGTGTTCGGAAAGGCCACTTAGGTATTTCATGGAGATTTAATGGATTCTTATTTTCAGGTGCAAGCTACATGCATTTCATGTACATCTCAACATCATCTTGTTCTTCCATTCATCTCAAGGTTTCTCACCATATTTCAGCTCTATGGAGTGAGGCGCACTTGGTGAGCTATTCATCTCTTTAAGGGAGATTATCTTGCTCCAGTATTTTGTATTCTGATGTAAATTATATTTTATTTAATTTAATAAATCTATCATGTCTAAAATCCAATATATTTCATGTTTTATTGTCCAATATTGAAGAAACACTACCATTTCCCTAATATCTTGTTGTAAACTCTTGCAATATTGATGGAATCGAATATATGTGTGCACGATTGATGATTTATGAATTAATGAACTGTAATTAAAGTATATTATGGGTTTCATGGTCTATAACTGATAATTTGTGACCATTGGGTCGAATTTCATAGCATTTGGGGAAAACTACATCTCATTTCCCCAAGGGTCCAAAACTAGTTTTTTATATCTGATTGAAGGAAGTGATAACAGCTAGGGGAGTTCGATTGGTTATGAATATGATTCTATGATAATTTATTATACACATAACATGCTTCAATTTGATAATTTGAGTGATTTTATGTACATTTGGGAAGCCATTCCGGTAATTACCCGGGAGGGATTTGAGCCCCAAAATTGCTAGTAAATTCATCTATCTTATTCAGAATTTGATATAGACTTGCAGAACTGATTGGAGGACCATAATACATCCATGAACATAATAATTAAGTTATTATATCATTCATACACCTTATCTAAATATTTTGGAGAAATTGGGCTGATTTGGAGACCAAGACACTAAAACTAGTCAAGAGCCAAAATTGTGAAAAATTTGGAAAAGTGGGCATTTTAATAAAATTCCAAAAGGGGGACATTACAGGAACCTTGAAAGATAACATTCAACATGAGGTGTGTCTCTTTGAACCATAATTTCTAGAGAAGGATTTCATGATGTCAAGGAAGGTTGAAAATAAAAATATGGCAATGACTACTAGAAAGGCCTTCTCCAACACATATAGAGAAAATAATGTTCCTTCTTCTAAGCTACCAGTTCAAACGATGTTACAAGAAATTGATGAGGAAGGAAAATTCATCTTGGAGCCTGAATAAATTACTGAAATATAAACTAGACAACTTCAAAATTGATCAATTTCAGAGTATCTCATTAAATGGAAGAACTTACCCACAGAAGATTCAACATGGGAAGATGAGTCCTTTATACAACAGCATCCAGAACTATTTCAGCATTGAGGACAAATTTTTGAAGGGGAGGGCCATGTTAAGCCCTTATTGATGACACATTACACCATATAGTGTCGCACATTACCCCCTATATGGTGGGGCATTACATATTAGTTATGTAGGCTTGGGGTCTAATAATGGGTTTATTAGTTGTTATTGTACAACAGTATATCCTATATATAAGAAGGTGATATTCTCATTTTAGCTTCATATCATCTTGTATTGTCTTATACATTGTGTAAGGAGGTTCCTCCCTCGAAGAGGATTGATATTTATCTCTACTATTCATCTTTCAGGTGTGGATTACTCTCCTATTTTCTATTTCTGCTATTTTTATTCTATATCTGGGATTTGGTTGCATAACACAGCCAGCTGTGGAACTAGGTTGGACACCTCAAATTGGTAAGATATAATTATTTTATATTTCCATTTGAGTTTTTGATTTGAAAATATGACTCACCATACACATCTTTCGAAAAACCTTGGAGGGGTTGATAACTTCTGAGCATGGAAGTACAAAATCTCCTTGATCCTTGAAGAAAATGATTTGGATCAGTACATTAATGGAGAAGTTCTAGAACCAGAGGTAGATGTGGCTAAGGCTACTCAAAATAAGAACTTGGTTAAATCCAAGAGAATCAATACATATTCAATCAAGGATCACATCATACCCCATGTGTCATCATTCAAGACACCGGAGGAAGTATTAGATGCTTTGACAAAGATGTTCGAAGGAAATAACATCAACCGAAAGATGACTTTGAGGAACTAGATGAAGAATGTGAAGATACATAACTCAGAGATTATACAGTCTCACTTCATAAAGGTTTCTCAAATAAAATAACAACTTGAAGCAGTTGAAGATAATGTCAAAGAAGGATAAATTGTGGTGACTACCTTGAATGGTCTCCCTAAATCATGGGACTCATTAATTCAAGGAAATTTTGCAAGAAGGAAGATGGTCTCTTTCAGCTGACTCTGAGAAGAATGCACACAAGAATAATCTCGACTCATAAAAAGAGAAGAGAAGATGGGAGAAACTGAATATCAAGATCTCATAAGTTCACACCAGGAAGAACTAAAGTAAGAAGGAGAATAAGGAGAACCATCATCACAACAAGAGGAAGGACAAAAAAAAAGATCAAGAGAGATCATTCCAATGTTTGATGATATGATTGTGATGAAAAGGGACACTTTTCAAGATACTATCCCATTGGGAAAAAGAGACATCATGCTCATGTTGTCAAAGACAATAAACCAACAAACAAAATATTCAGAAGAGAGAAGGATGATTCAGATGAATATTATGTGCTAACCTCAACACTTATGAGCGCTCTCTCACATAAAGAGTAATGATTGGCTTGTTGAAAGTGGAGCATATAAGCATATGATGATATACACAGAATCATTCATTAACATATATGAGCATGAGTCACCTCACAAGGTGAAACATAAGGATGATTATCAATACCTCATAAAAGGGAGTGGAGTAGCTTCATACAAGCTAGACTCTAGGAAATATTTAAAGATGAAGGATGTGCTATATGTTCTAGGATTGAAGAAGAATATTTTCTCCATCCCTATAACAGTTTCAAAGGAAATGAGAGTTGCAATTGTCGATGGCCAAGTGCTAATGTGTCCAAAATAAAATACAATAGATGATGAAACGCTGATTGGAGAAGAAGACGGTGGCTTGTACAAACTAAAGAGACAACTTGAACAAGCATTACTTCATGAGTCAATAGAACTAAGTGAACTATGGCACTGAAGTGTTACACATGTGCACTATAGAGAACTACCGATGGCAGAAAAGAAGTCTCTAGAATTCCACAGATCCAAGAAAATCATGAAGGAATTTGAAAAAGATGTGCACAAAGAAAGAATGCAAAGAGGACATTTCCCAGTAGTGAAAGCAAGGCTAAACAAATACTGGAGATAGTACACTTGAATGTATGTGTACCCCTATATTCTAGCTCATTAAGAAGGTATGTTTACTATGTTTCCTTTATAAATGATTTCTCACATAAGAATTGTATATATTTATTGAAAGGGAAAAATGAAGTATTCAGTAAGTTCAAGGAATATAAATCCTTGGGAAAGAATCAAACCAAAAGGAATATTAAGAATCTATAGTTAGATAATGGTGTAGAATTCACCTCAGAAGAATTCAAGGAACTCTACAGAGAGTCTAGGATTAAGAGGGGGTTGAGCACTCCATATAATCCTCAACAGAATGGGGTTGTGGAACAAAAGAACCGAACCATAATGGAAGTAGTGAAATAAATCGTACATGACTAGGACCTTTCTATGCACCTTTGGGAGGAAGTAGAAAGGAGATTTGTGTATGTACAAAATCGCACTCCTCATCGATTACTTTACAAAAAAAAATCCAAAAGAGGATTTCTTAAGAGAGAAACAAGAATTCACTCACATTAGAATATTTGGTTTTCTGGTGTACATACATATCCAAAAGGAGAAGAGGACCAAGATCAATCCTTAAGGGAGGAAGGGTATATTTGTAGGATACACTGATACATCAAAGACCTACTAAATATACTTCCTAGGATTCAATAATATAAACATCAGCAGAGATGTAACCTTTGATGAAGACTCAGCAAACATCATATCTAGGAGGATACCTATTCAAGAGGTTGAGGAACCTGAATAAATGAGAGTTTGAGACATGGAAATTGGAGAAGAAATTCCATAAGACCATGAATATCATGACATGGAAAAACTACAAGAGCTGGTATGGACATTTCTCAAGAAGGACTCCCACAAGAGGAAACCATCATGGGCGGGGGAGCTCATATAAGAAGTAGAAAGGTATGGTGCACCCGAAGGATTGCATAGAGAAAGGAAAAAGACAAATCCTTACAATAACTATGTGGCCTTGTTATGTGACATCATTGAAAAGGAACCTTCCACCTATGAATAGGCTGCAGAAACAGAAAGAATGGAAGGATGCCATGATTGAGGAGTATCGGTCGATCATGAAGAATGATGTCTAGGAGATAGTTTTGAGACCGATAAAGAATTATATCATGAATTCGAAGTGGATATATAATATCAAGCATAATACATATGGAAGAATCAAGAAATACAAGGAAATATTCGTAGCACGATTCTTCTCACAAAAAGAGGAATAGATTACGAAGAGACATTTGCACCCGTGGAAAGGTACACTTCCATTAGGACCATACTTGCATTAGTTGTAGTTATGAAATGGAAGATACATAAAATGGATGTAAAGACAACATTATTGAATGGTGTAGTCAAGGAGGAAGTGTATGTGGAACAACCACTGGGATTCAAGACATGTGATAGGTAGACTCATGTGTGAAAATTGAATAAGGCCTTATATGGATTGAAACAGGAGTCGAGGACATGGTATGGGAGGATGGATATATTTTTGATGAGCCAAGGATTTACCAAGAGTAAAGTGAATTCCAAAATTTACTTCAAGGTTGAAGGTGAAAGACCAGTGATGCTCCTGCTATATGTCGATGACTTGTTTCTAACGTGAGAGAATGAAATCATTAAATATGCAATGAGGAGACTTGCTACAGAGTTTCAGATGAAAGAACTGGGGGATGATGCACTACTTATTAGGAATGGAGGTGTAAAAGAATGAAGATGGGATTTTCATTAGTCAATGAAAGTATATAGTGGAGATTCTAAAGAGATATAGAATGTTGGAATGGAAGTCGATAGCCACACTTATGGAATCAAACTTGAAGCTTCGAGGTGATGCTTCATCTGAGTCAGTTGATGCCATGATGTATAATTAAATGGTTGGATCATTGATGTACCTAATGAATACAAGACCCAACATATTATTTCTTATGAACACCCTGGGCCAGTTCCTAATGGATCTGAGACATGTTCAACTGATAGCTTCAAATCATGTATTGAGGTACATAAAGGGTACAGTGGATTATGGAATAAAGTATGATGTGAATCATAATATTAACCTTGAAGGTCATGTTTATTTGGATTAGGAAGGTAGTTCCACTGATAGTAAGAGAAATTTGAGTTTCTCCTTCAGTTTGGGATAAGGCATGATCTCATGTTTTAGCAGGAAGTATTCATGCATGGAACTGAGTACAACTAAGGCAGAGTATGTTGTCGCTTTCTGAGCTAGTTGCAAGGAAATGTAGCTATGGAAACTATTGTATGTCTTGTTTGATATTCAATTAGATATGACTTGTATCTTCTGTGATAATAAAAGTTGTGCAAATTTGTCAAAGAACCCTATGTTCTATGATAAGTCAAAGCACATAGAGATCAAATTCCACTATATCAGGTATATGGTGTAGAAAGGAGCAGTGAAGCTCCAGTATGTGGAAACGAACGAGAAGATAGCCGATGTGTTGACCAAACCTCTAGCTAGAGTGAAGTTAGAGTACTTCAAAGAAAGACTTGGTGTGATCCAGAACGAAACCCCTTGAAGAGGGAGTGATGAGTTCTACCATATATGGAGAGAAAAGTTATATGAGCATAAAATCTTGGTGAGGATCGTAGATTGCTTAGACGTAATCAGTCATGTAGGTTGTCCTTGGATGTGATAAGTCTCGAAAAAGATCGTAGGTTATCCTTGGATGTAATCAGTCCTGATATGTTTCTATGCTAGAAATAGTGAGAGACTAGAAGACGTGGATGCATGATATCTCACACGAGAAATGAGACAGGTTGTCAGAGTAGAAAAGACCCTGGTGTAGGAGGTTTCTTGGACGTAATCAGTCATGTAGTTTGTTTGAGTGTAAATATGAGTCCTGGTGTGATAATCAGTTTTCTTAGATGTAATCAGTCATGAGATACATTATCTAAATGTAAATATGACCCCTTGTGTGGTACACAGGTTATTCAGATGTATTACTTCATGTGGGTTTTCCAAGTGTAAAAAGGATCTCTCACATGGTACATAGGTTACTCGGATGTAATACACCCCAAAGCTTATTTAAATAGAAAAGATCATGAATGTAGGTTGTTCACATGTAATAAGTCCTTGAGGTTTACCTCAAACATAAAAGCCCTGGTTTACTAGGTTGTTTAGTCGTAATCAGTCCTTACATATATAAGATATATATGTGTGTTCCCATGTTGGATATGATAAGGTCATGAAGCACTTGAGGTGCATCTAGGCAGTTCTTCTAAGTTGGTAGAACACAGGTTGACTATGGAGAAACGTAATGCACTTAGTGTGCTCCTAGGATATTCTTTCATAGTGGAGGTTACACGTTGTATCGATGACATGAAATATCCTGGCATACTACTATGGTGATAGAACATAGGTGGTTTGCATATAGGTTGTGATCTGTGTGCTTTGTGTGTGTGTTTTTTTTTTGCAGGACAAAAGAGATGATTTGGATATGACAAGATAAAGCTAGGAGACGTAGGTTATTGTATTGGAAATGTACAGAAGGTCTTGGACTATTCCTACGTGATGGCTTGCTTGTATATGTGATGAAGACATGGATGAGGACTAGGCCTACACATAGCATGAAAAAGGGTTGGCTCTATAGAAACTTCTTATGACAGATAGCACCTTTCGATGATCAATAAGAAGATGATGATGGAAACATCTATGATGATGACTTGACCAGATGTGTTGATGACCGTAGAACAGAGAAAATTCCTTCCTAGTTAAGAGGGAGTTTTTTTGTATTTGTAACTTTGAAATATAATATGATGTATATTATCATTTTATGTTGGTGTACCCCTATCGGAGATATGTTTTCCTCCTTTCAGGATTTCATTAGTGTGTATATACCTTGAGGTACAGACTCTGTTGTATGTTGGGGAAACTGTCCCTAATGAAACATCATCTAATGTATTTTTGGATTCTCTCTAGGAAAATTCGAACCTGTTAGGGTAAGAGGTCAGCCACGGTCATGTAATAGGTCAGTCGCTTGATTAATATAAATAGGGAGGTACCCTCCCTTATTTATACACACCTCATACTCAGTCAAGTTCGCATGGGAGAGAGAGAGAAGGAGGAGAGATATATAGTTGTTGAATACTTGGTATTACTTTGTTTGATCATCTTATGACACAGTCTTTGTGACTATACTATTCTAAGGAATTTTGCAGGGTTTTCTCCTTTATGGTTTCCTCGGTGAAAATCTTTATGTCTTGTGTATATGTTCTATCTTATGCATATTGTTGTACATTTTATTCTTTTAGATAAAGATCCTAACTAAGATAATAATATATAATAAATACTAATAGTCATAACAAAGTGGGAAGAAAACCATTTCACCCACAAAATCGAGGTGTACAATCAAGATGGGGAAACAACCCTTTACCCACAAGACCAAGGTTCAAACTTGTATCTTCTCTCTCAAGGTATATAATCCATACATGTTTTGTACAATAATTCTATTTTTTATTGTCACCATATAAGGAAGGTTCAAACTATGAAATAGTTCAAGTGAATGCAATATAGAATATATAACATCGTTTTCATTTATCTCAACTTTACACTCCCAAAGGTCCCTATATTAAAGTTGAAGCATTCAAGGACAATAAATAACAACATTATTAATAAATTAATGAACAACTTAAACTAGCATATGCCAAGGAGAAAACAAATTGGTAACATATTTAACATAATTTTCATTTATTTCAACTTAACACTCCCAAAGGTCCCTGTGTTAAAGTTGAAGCATCCAAGTACAATAAATAATAGTAGTAGTAATAAATTAATGAACAATTTAAACTAGCATACGTAAAGGAAAAAACAATGTGGTCACATCTATAACATAATTTTCATTTCTTTCAACTTAACACTCCCAAAGGCCCATGTGTTAATATTGAAGCATCCAAGGACAATAAATAACAACAGTAATAATAAATTAATGAACAAGTTAAACTAGAATATGTAAATGATAAAACAATGTGGTAACATATATAACATAATTTTCATTTCTTTAAACTTAACACTCCCAAAGGTCCCTGTTTAATGTTGAAGCATCCAAGGACAATTAATATTAGCAATAGTAATAAATTAATGAACAAGATAAACTAGCATACATAAAGGAGAAAAGAATGTAGTAACAAATATAACATAATTTTCATTTCTTTCAACTTAACACTCCCAAAGGTCCCTGTGTTAAAGTTCAAGCATCCAAGGACAATAAATAATAGAAGTAGTAATAAATTAATGAAAAATTTAAACTAGCATAGGTAAAGAAGAAAACAATGTGGTTTAGACCTTCCTTTATATACTCAGATATATATTATGATAAGACTTTGTCTCTTAGGATACAAAGAGAGAGAGAGAGAGAGAGAGAGAGAGAGGTACGAAAGATTTGTAAAAATACATACTGCAAGGTATTTATCAAAACATTATATAAATGAGGATGAACTTTCAATCTCATTGCTGCAATAAATGTCACTCTTTTAGGGTGTCCATACATCAAGCAAATAGAAGCTCCTTTCAAATGTGCAGAGGCATCCTTAACCCACACTATAGCACATCCATCAGACTATGGCACACTTCCATACGTAGTAGAAGCATCAATGAGGCTGAAAAAGAGAACATAACAATAAAGGTAAGTCATCATTATGACAAAAGGTTCAAGGTACCACACTAGGAGAGGGAGGTGCTTGCACAAGGACCAACAAGGCTCAACACAAGCTTAGAGTTCAAAAAGACAACCCTTTCACTGACAACACCGAGTTGTACAATCAAGTTGGGGAAACAACCCTTTTACCAACAAGACCAAGGGTCAAAATTTTATCTTCTCTCTCTAGGTATATAGTCCATAGGTGTTACATACAATAACAATAAGTTTTATCATCACCGTATAAGGAAGTTCCAAACTAGATAAATTTTGTTTATGTACATACAATACAATTATAAATGAACAAAAAGAAAAAAACAATTGTTATCACATACAAGTTGATTCAACACTTTAGTAATAATTTTAGTTTTAAGAAATATTTATGCTATGTATAAAAATTTGCAAGACAAAAGTGAAGAAACTATGAAACACTTCTAGTGACTACAATACAACATATATATCATATAATGCCAATGAATCACTTTCAAACTGGCATATAAAATAAGGATAAGATATGAAGTTACACAACATTGTTCAACACTCTTGTATAAGAAAACCAATAAAATTATACTGCCTAGACAAGGGGTACTACTAGACAAAGAGGCCATTACTAGTCAATACTCTCAACAACATGAACTTCAAGAACATCAATATTTGGGACAAGAACTCAAAAATCATCTAGGTTGATTACTTTTCAATATACTTCTTTGGCCATCGAATGAAACTCATTTCCTTCTCCTTAAAATAGATATATCCATCTATTTTATCTTCATACAAAAGTGGGATGTTACTTGTGACATTAATGCCATTGAAATTTGCATTTTCATGACCAAGTGACACTCCATGGATCACAAAAAGTGAATGAATTCATCCAATGTCAGAAATAACATCATCATATGGATCCAATATTTTAACATTTTCACCTTCTTCAAGTACTTCATGCCCCCCTAGAATTATTGAGCACTGTAAAAAAAACAAAACAGGATACCAATTAAACCATATTCTAAGATATAAAGTATCTATATATTTACAAAAACTAGTACATATTTATTACATACCTTTTCATGTTCATGGCCATCTTTTGGGTTTTTCAATATTGTTGCATCACTAGAATTACGGTTTATTTCCTATGATTGACAGACATTTCCATTTTAAAAAAGAGGCTTTATGAGTGAAGTGAAATGGATAAAAAACATCCATAGATTAAAATATGAAGTGAATAAATGGTTGGAAGGGAATAATAATTAGCTTACCTCATTTGAATCAATAGGAAATCCCTTATTTAATTTGAATGCAGCATCAAGAGGTTCAATGGAGGAGGCTATGGTTGACATATTCTCTGACAACCCATTTATACAACGATTCATTGCAATGTTATAATATTCACTAGATTGTTCAACAATAGATGGGCCTCTTGTTTGGTTACTCTCGACTTCAACAGATCACAAGGAACTCTCTTTTTTAGAATTTTCCAAGTCTTCCATATATTGATCCATTTCACTCAAATTGGGTTCTCTATTAGTTCGTTCAACTTACAAATCATTGTCAACACACAATGTATTAGAAATATAGACAAATCAAAAATGAAAAACTCATTGTACACTATTTAGCAAAAAAACATATACTTACACATATGTGGTGTTTGGCTCTCAACCCGCTCTGACCCAAAAAATATCAACCCTTCATAAGATCTCTTCTCTTCTTCCCTCTTGCACTCTTATCCAAAAACTCTTCAGTGCACATACTTTCCTTCAAATATTCTCATTGTTTGGGATTCAAGATTCTATCCCTATATTTTCGATCCAAGATTAATTTTGTGCATTTATGCCTAAAATTATTCATCAAAATTCTCATTCTATACTTGTAATATTTAATATAAATCCTACCACGAATAGTCTCAAAAACATTTTGCATTTGTTGGATCACTAGATCAACATTTCTTGGACCTTGATATGTAAAGTTGGATTTGGTAACATCCAAATAAAAACTTATTCTTGGGCCCAACTCTATGGACCATGTTGAAGCATTTGGTCCAGTGAGCTGGCCAACTTTTACCTTGACCACATAATCCTTCTTCCCTTCTCATTTTTTTTTCTTTTAATTCCCTTTGTGTGATCCTATACAAGCCTTGAATAATTCTATGTCTTTTAATGAAAGGTGATGGATCTTCAAAACTATTTTTGGGCGTTGAAAAACCACTCATATTTGTGGATATAGCAGGTCCATCTCCTAGCACGTTCCTTGGAGGAGATGTAATTGGTGGTTTTTCTAAGGAAAAAAGTTGAATTGGTTCCTCATAATTGGACACAACAAGTGTATCACTAGGTATCTTACCAATATCCTCAACAACTGTGTCACTAGCTAGATTAGGAATCTCCTTAATGGGTGTGGCACTTTCTAGGTCACCAATCCCCTCAGATGTGCCTTAATATTTTCTTTAATTTTAAATAAAGCTCTCGTAAGCCTAATTGTCCAAAATATGCCAGTTTTTTAGAAAAATATTGGACATGATCATATGATATAAGAGCAATCTAATCATTAGTATCATTAGCTTCATCTATGTGTATTCATGATGAAACAAAATCAGTCGACAAGGGTCCACTCTCTATCAACACCCAAACCACCGCGATCTATCTGAGCACCGGCCTAGACAGGTTTTACCCCATCCAAAAACATCCATGGATCAGATGAAGTCTCACCTGAGATGTTCGAGGGAGAGATGTCAGAACCAAGTTTCTGCAATATGAAGGAGGACCAAGTGTCACTTTCTTAACTCAGCACGACATTATTCAATAAATCTAACCATTCAACTTATGCGTTAACAGAACCACATCATCATTCAACAAATCACATTATCATACCGGAACTACAGTGAAAAATTGATGCACAAATATATCTAATAGAATAACATTATTTGAAATAGGGGAAACATTGCATCATTTACAAATCCATGTCGTATATACACATTGCATTCATAATTGAGTCGCAGAAGATAGTAAAATAGGAAAATGTAAAAGGACACAATGATTATGCTAAACTTCCATCACTTCATATTAACTTCCACAGCAAAACATAAGTTCCCAAAATAGTTCCTCAAGTTGCATAGACAGATCAATAAGTTCAAAACCAAACTCTGTCTCAGAACATCAAGAAAAAGCGAAGTGTCCAAGAGAGAGTAATATTTGCAATTCACCATCTAATTATAGGCTTGCGTATTTACATCGTTGGTCCACTTAACTAACTTCCTAACTAATTCTTAACAAATTCTTCAAAATAGTGACCACTATCCACAATAGGCGGTCCAAAACTACAAAAGATGACCAAAAAATACATAAAAATAATCTAACTCTGCCTTGCACGCCGTTTTCCACTTACGTGGTATCTTGTTCCTTTTTCAACTCCTCAATTTACTTGGTGCTATTGGCCCTCAACTCGTCTTGTTCCTTCTTCAATGCTTCGACCTCACTCTACGCTTCTACTTCCTTCTCATGCGATCGCAAAAAATGACCGATGATACTCTGTTCTCTGTCTGCCAACTCCTGATTGGCGATGCTCTGCATATGCACCAATGTCTGTGTGGAAAGCACATTGATGTTGATGGAAAAATATTGTAATTGCTATAGGGATAAATGTACATCCTTGTTGTTGGTCTCAATCGTAGTCGATGGAATTTGTACATTCTGAACCTGCGTCCCAGTGTTGATTGAGCCAAAGTCCCGCACAGTCATTTCCTTTGGTGCTTTCTTCAAAAATTAATCACATAAAGCATCAAGTCATGTTCTTACCTCAGCAAACCCATCTTGCGCTGATTTATTCATCTCTTTGGATGTCATATTTGTTGCAGTTGTAATCACCTTAATGAGACGATTCAACTCTGCCTCCATCCCTAGTGTTGCGCTACTAGACACACCCTGTTCCTGGAAATTCTTCATCCTTGATTCTTCAAATGCATGCTCTACTTCTGAGTCAGTGGATGTCAATGATGAATATTCATCGGAATCATGGTGACTCAGCTGGTCAATATTAAGTATTGGATCAATTTGTGCATCTGTTGGTGGTCATGTTGATACTTCTTCCAAGTTGACCTATTCTCTCCATGTTGTGAGCCAATCATCAACAATTGTCTCCAAATATGCATCAGACAACTTGTAAGGCATTGAAAACCATTTCTTGTCTGGGTCTCGCCATGCCTTCACATGAATGGCATGTGGTCCAATCGTGAACCGAGCAACCTGCTAGAACTTCGTCATAGCCTCCTTAAACAATCGTGGAATTTTCATAGCTGCATCCTGCAGTGCTTCCCAATAGATCCAAAATTGAATAGCATGGTCCTTTAGTCTATCGGCTTCCTTCACCCATTAGAGGTTCTAATAGCATGCTCCCTTGCAAACTTTTATGGCATCGACGTCCATGCCTTGATAGTCATCTGGATCCATCCAAGCCACAAACACGATTAAAATTTGTAACCAACTATATGCAAACATGCGTAGCCCCGCTTGGACTGCCACTGCATCCTCTGTCAACTAGTTCATTAAAAAGAGCAACCAATTCATTTATACTCCTTCTTCACACTGCTCTGTGCATGAAATCACTCCAGAATTACACTAGGTAGGCCTATTCATCCGCACGATCTTAGTAGCCAAAATTTGCGTGCTAATGTAGATAGCAGGATCATTGATGTTGTTGACGCGGTACGCCCTTCTGTCTCTCTGCAAACCATATCTCTTCTTTAGTCATCTCGCAAGTATCTTATCATTATCCCTTGCTCTAAAATATTGCGAGGGGTTTGGCCCATACTTAGGCAGCCCCATGATCTCTGAAATCAGTGCTACCATGAGTGCGACTAGTTTGTCCAGCCACAAAATCCCTCCATGGAAACAGGCCAACATATTCTTTACATAGGCATTTACCTCATTCAACCGCCCAAAATGCGGCATGTTAATCAATACCAACAGTCTTGCTTTGTCCAAGATACGTGCCCAATCCTGTGGAATGTGTAATATTGCGTCTCCTCCAACCGCTACCATAGGTTCGTAGGGTTCCTCTGTGACTACTGTCGATGCAAGAAAATCATGATCATTATACTTCATTTCCATTAGCACTGACATGATATCCATGGTGCATGCCATACCCTGCGATATCATTGACATCTTTACCAGGAATTTATGGTTCTTGGTCATTTTCCTTGGTGTCACACCAAGCCACGTGGGAGGCACATACCTAGGGATATCCACAACGAACACCCCTATGCTTGCTATCAAGTCCATAGCCCCTGAACTCGAAGTACCCGACTGTGCAGGTGCCTCTTCCAATGCTCGTGTAGACGTTCTGGTCTGTCGCTTCTTTGTCATTATGGATCTAGGCCATTAAGGCCCCCTCTTCTACTTCGAAACAGAGGAAGATCCCACTGGCATACTTGCAAATTCCTCCTCAATATTAATTGGAATGACTGGAAAATCCCTCTCACTAGAGATATCGATTGTGACTTACTCCCTCTACATGCCCCACAACTCCGCAACTCTTTGCAACTATCCCAAATCTATTCCTAACTCACCCAATTGATGCAAATCAGTCAGTGCAACTCACTCTATGCAACTCAACATAAATATATAACTCAACAACACAACTCTAAAACTCAACAACTCAACTTTTAGTTTTTCACAATGGCGAATGTTGACCGCATTCGACCCCTTCTTATAGCATCGATCCAATTACACATCCATCATGACCAATTCAAATTTAATCATTTCGACCAAATCATGCATTAATCACCTAAATCCGTCGATGATCCTATTGATCCAATGGTTGGATCCACCGTAAATACATGTCATTTCAACAAGCGTCGCCAATTAACTTCTTTAACTATCTCCATTTATTACTGATTTGACTATTGTGGCCCTGCGGTTGTCGTGACAGAACTTCCTATCTGCACTACTGACTCCTCTACTTGTGTATCCACTTCCTCTTGGTGCACCATCCTTTTCACTATCATCTCATGCATTTTTTTTTTCTGTGCAGTGCCTCAAGCATCGTGCAGCTCTGGCCCTATCTTGTAGGGATTCAGCCTGCTACCATTCACTAGCTTTGGCAGCATCACTCCATCTAACTACTGCAGTTGTACTGCACCTCCTAAAGTAATGGAATTAATGAGATATGGAACTAGCCAATGCATTTGTAGCTTACATGGATGCTTCATGAACTTGCTGTCATACAACAACACCAAGTCTCCTTATTGAAACTGTTTGTTCTTAATATGTCGATCATGCCAAGCCTTATGTCAATCCTTCTCAATGCGCTGGTGAAACCCTGTAATAAAGTGGTCTTCCTCGAGATGAACTAACTGCTCTAATAGTTACTCTAGTGCTGCTTCATCATCCATGCTCGTTGCTGCTACAATGCACAAACTTGGAAGAATATACTCCATATGCATTACTATCTCTTTTCCATACACCAATTTGAATGGTTTCTGCTCTGTCAATCTTTTGCAAGTGGTGCAATATTCCCACAATACTTCTTGAATATTCAAGTCCCAGTCATCATGGTTGACATTGCATACCTTTGTAAGCACATGCTCCCCTTGTTGAATGCCTCCACTTTCCCATTCGCTTGTGGATGATACGGGGTACTCTTCTTCTGTTGTATCTGAAGCTCTTCTTCCAATGCAGTGACTGTGTAATTGATGAAGTTACTCCTATGGTCCCTCATCAATATCCTTCGACACTTGAACCAAGTCACAATGTTTTCAAATAGGAACCTCGGTGTTATCGCAATGGTGCAATCCACAATAGGTGCAGCCTCCACCCATCTTGTCAAATAATCATTCGTTGTAATGATGTACCATGCATTAGTTCGCTTCCCAAGTGGGTTGATTGGTCCCACAAAGTCCACATCCCATTTATAAAATGGTTGCAATGTCACCTGAGGTACCAGCAACATCTCATCCCTCCTTAATGATTTTCAAGTTCTATGACAGATATTGCAACTCCGCTCATAATCTATTGCATCATTATGAAGAGTCGGCCTCCACAGTATAGTGTGGAGCACCTTCCTCATAGTAGTGCGGCCACCATATTGTCCACCAGAAACTCCTACATGTGCCTCTACCAATATATTCCCTTGTTCGTGCGGTAGGACACATCGTCATAAGATCTCATCCGGTCCTAGTTTATAGAGTTGTCCAGCAATCAACTGGAAATTTGTGGCCTTAATAACCAACTGCTTCTTTTGACTCATAATTAGCTCTTCTAGTGTGGTTCCTGTTGCCAAGAACTGAATTATTTGTTGGTAATAATCATCAACCATATCAACTCTGAACAACTGCACATCTGGTAACCCGTATTCAATGTTTGTGGGTTCCTCACCTGTCTCAATCTGCAATAAGTGATCTGGGCTAGTGTTCAAGTGACCTGGCTTCAAAATTATCTCAAAATCAAACTCCTGAAAGAAAAGTAGCCAGCAGAAAATATTCCCCCATAACACAGGCTTAATGACCAGGTATTTCAAAGTAGAATGGTCCATGAACATCTTTAAATGACCGCCCAATAGGTAATGGAAAAACTTTTGTAGTGCATATACCATCGCCAAACCCTCCCTCTTTGTAGTTGTATAGTTAATTATTCTCCATAGACAAGAGCTTTTGACTAGAGAAAGAAATTGGGTGATCAAGATCTCCTTCTCCTGGATGCGCCAGCACCACACCCAGCACAACTGATGATGCATCCACATGTACATGAAATTCCATATTCCAATCAGGAAAAACTAGTATTGGTGTGAAAGCCATCTTGGCCTTTAACATCTCAAAACTTACTTGACACTCTTGACTCCATACAAATACTGCATCCTTCTTCAGCAACCTATACATGGGAGCTGTGATCACAACATAACCACAGATGAACTTGCGGTACTATCCTGTGTGCCCCAGCATCGCTCTCAGCTGCTTCACATTTTTTGGTGGGGGAAAGCTCAAAATCAGTGCAATCTTTGCGAGATACACCAACATTCCTTGCTTACAAATGATGTGACCCAACAACATCCCAAAAGGTGCACAAAAAATGCACTTCTTTGAGTTCAACATGATCTGATGTTGTCGACATCGCTCTAGCATCAGTCACACATTCTCCAAATGATCCTTGATCAATCCATAAACTTTCCAGTCATCCGTGTAAACTTGCAGGAAATTCAGAATAAAATCCTTGAATGCGACGACAACAACCCTGGAAAATATCACAGGTACATTCTTCAGCCGAAACAGAATCATAGTGTATTGAAAACAAACTCATTCAGTAATGAATGTTGTTTTATGGCGATCCTCCTTCACAATCCTATTATGATGATAGCCCAAAAATCGATCCATGAAAGCATACATTTCTTGACCTCCTACTCTTTCTAGCACCTCATCAGTGAATGGTGTCAGAAATGGATCATGCATACATGCATCATTCAATTTTATGAGGTCAACACAAATACGAACCTCATATGTCTTCTTATCTTGAACCATGATGGGACTGATCTACTCTGATTCCTCAACCGACTCGATTATTCCACCATCCAGCATCCTATCGAGCTCATCTTTGACTCTCTCCTTGTATCGTGGATTCAACTGATATAGCCTCTTTATTACTAGTTTCGCGTCTAGCTTCAGCAGAATCTTCATCTCTCCTATGTCTCCCAATATTCCCTTCATCTTAGAAAACTTGGTAGGAAAAAAATCTTGAAATTCATGTAACAGATCCATAATCTTCGCCATGGTCTCTTCATCCCAGTAGTCCCCAACATTCGTAAACTTTGGGTTCTCATCCGTCCCAATGTTGACCTTCTTGATCTTTAATGGTTGACTCATTGGATCCATCGGTATATTAGGTGATGTGACATCTCGGCTCCCTTCTTTTTCTGGAATATTTATATTCCATGAATCATCATCATCCTCTGGTCCTCTAGTTACATTATAACATTCCATCATTGACTGCATCTGATAATGCACATGCGAATCCATGAGGTATGCAAATAGAACTACCTTTAGAACAATGTCACAAATGAGCTGTAGTGAATTATGAACATCTGCATTGGCATCCACAAAACTGAAGGTGTGAGTGAAGCAAACCCTCAATTCCTCCCAGGTAGTGATACCTCTTTGCAACTTCGTTGATATATACCAAGATCGTGACATTTCATATAATTTGTGGATAAAGGAATGGACCTACTCATCCTTTGTTCATGATTCCCACAAGGTCTGACACTCAATCACATGATCACTAGTGCTATTCCACCCATCATACCTTCCAGCTTGGTACTCTTATACGTCGCCAAATAGAACTGTCATCAATCTTCGACATTGCGACCAACTAGTGATCAACTTTTGATGGGTCTCCCACCAACGTGCTAGGGTAGCCTTTAGCGGTTCCTTCAATGCCAACAACCATTTTGGTTCTGACACCTCATATTCACATTCTTATAGACATTCAGGAAACTCAAGAATTCCTTCATATATTGGAAATTCAATAGTCTCAGTTGTGACATGACATAATGACTGCATAATCAAGCCACACTTTCTTAACGATACCTCATGCACGCGGTTCTGCTAGTTCTCTAAAGCATCATCAGAATCAGAAGACGCGGAGCTAGATATGCACCAACCAAGCTCCCCATTGACTATCGGATGGATGTAATCCTCTGACAAATTCATCCTTCATTGGCTCAACATACCTTCTCCCTTTAGTTGGATCCATCGAAGTGATGACTATGATGTCTTGATTTTCAAAGGTTGTCACACACTTCTTAAAACTAATCACTTCCATACTATCATTGTCCCCTCCAATCTCCAACAACGTGGGATAGGAACCTCTACCATCAACAACATCGATAACATCAAAATCAGCATAATTATTCATCCCTTCAAATTCCATAGCAAGGTGCGGAGCTTGCCCAATCGGTGTTACCCTAGACTGGTTGGCCAATCACAGCTGCACAGGAGACTAGCTTAGCATTCGGATCCCCATATTTTTCCATGTATGTCTTGTCAAAATATTGACTTCTGAGCCTAGATCCAGGATGAATGAATCTACCTCATAGTCCTTAATTTGAATATTCATGTGCATATCTTTTCCTGTCTTTTTCTTATGCAAACAATTCATCGTGGACTCTTTTCACCCCTTGGTCAGTTGATGTAACAAACTCTCAATATCAGCCAGAGAATTAGGATCTTTTTCCAGCAACAAACAACTTTCAAGAAATTTTTGTAAGATACCATGTTGTCGCGATGGTCCTACTACCAATGTTGAATCAAAAGCAGTGGGAATTTCATAAACATGTAACTTACCAAGATTTCTTCCTATTAGATCACGTGCTTCAAAGAATGTGTCTTTATCAGGATCGATATCAAAATGTACCTTCTTCTTACCTGCTAGTCGAGTTTGTTGATGTGTACCATATTCTCCTATCATCGCACCTCCACAAGTAATAACAACAACATTTGCATCATGTGTCCTTGGTTATGCTAAAATCATTGCAACAGTTGGTCCCTTATTCTGATTCAATGGAGGATTCACAAGTTGATTCACATTCTGATTTGTATTCTGGGTCTAATTCTGCGGTCGATTCTGGTTCTGCAACTAATTTTGATTCTGCAATTGGTTCTAGTTCTAGGTTTGGTTATGCAAATGTGGAACATTTCCTTCCTACCACCTCATAATCAGCTATGAACTATTCTCAATAGTGTGATCGACAGTGATACAATATGTACACTGTGCTTGCAATTGCAGACAATCTATCTGATAATTCCCTAGTACTCCGCAATTATAACATTGCACTAGTCTATGACCTCTTCCTCCTCCTCGACCAAATATTCCACCTCGTATGCCTTGCAATCCTTCATGGAATCCTCCTTGTTATTGATACTGTGGTTGATTAAACTGTTTCTATAGGGGATTCGGTTGTTGTTGAACATACTATGTTTCTTGAACATACAGTGGCTGCTGTGGAGCCATCTACATTTGATTGTACTGCAGTTGTGGCAAAAAATGCTATGCGGTTGTTGTGGTACAAATTGCATCTACGGTTGTTGTTGCGATACAAACTGAGGTTGAGGTGGTTGTACCACCTATGGTTGCAGTTGTTGTATCGTTTGATGATCCTCTCCCTTCGCATAGTACGAGTTGTATGTTCTTTCTTGGAGTAGATCATCTACATGACAATCCTTATCTTCATGCCCAACAAATTGGAAAAATGTGCAGTATAAGTACGTTGGATTCATTACCATCTTCTTCATATATCCACAGTATTCATGTTGATGCACATATACTTGACAATTGCGGCACCATGGTACAATGCCACAACACAATGGGTTTGGTGCTCCTAACAATAGGTAGTTTCAAAAATCCAGGAAATTATGCTTGGTATGTCCATCTATGTGGCATTGAGTACACCAAACTTCTTCATGATGCTCTTTTCCTTTATTGAAATCTTGCAACTAGAGTGTCAGGTTCACTAGCTATGTCTGGATATGATTCATCCCAATCGCGTTCTCACCAACTGGTGAAGCTTCCAGCTTCATGACTATATGTAGAGGCTTTCTTTATGTCACAATATTATGTTGTATCTATGATAGACTGATATGAGATAGTATTTTTGTGATGAACCATTCCTTATGTTGAATGTATCTCATCTCGAATCTGACTCTTGCCATTAGTGTTTTGAACCTTTGATCAAAATCCCAAACAGTCTCATTTGGATACTGCTTTATTTCCTCCAGTTCTATAATATATTGCGCTTCATATTTTGGTTTTCTGAACTCTTCAATTAAACATTTTCTGACTTCAACCAATGTATTCGCTGGAGATCCCATAGGATCTTGTACAAATTTAATGAACCAATCCAGTGCACGACCCTGAAGAGTTGTTGCCAATTGGCCCTTCTTGAACTCATCATCCACAGTTTGTCTGAAATTCCACACTGCCTCACACAGGAACCAGTATTGCTCAGGATCCTCAGTCTCGTTCCCATGAAATAAAGGTAACTTTGCATCATCTCCCTCCATCCTAGGCCTTCTTCCTACTATTGTTGATCCACTACTATTAGAGTGTTGCTGGCACGTTGGACAAGTAGGTGTTGAATTTGTGTTTCTTCCTGATTGTGATGTAGTGCGCAGAGGTGTGGGTACGTTGTTTTTTGGGGTTGATCTTACCTCTAACTCGGGCTTATACTGGTCATCCTTTTCATCGCTATAGGGTCTCTTTTTCCTGTGTGGTCTTCCTTCACAATCTTGCGTTTTGATCGCAGCAGGACCTTCCCATGTCCTCTACCTCTTCTCTTGTCGGAACCTTGCTCCTCCTCTCGTAATACCACTCTCTTCCTTGGTTTCCCTCACAGTCTCATCGTAACTTACACCCATATACCCCATATCATTCCATTCTCCCCCCCCATCTTCATGGAATCCACACCCTTCGCACACCATAGTTATACTACTAAAGGTGCATCTTCAATATGCCCTTTTCATAGATGAGCATCTTAATAGACACTTGCAATGATAAAAGAAATATACCTCGTGTCCCATTAAGGAAATCCCTTTCTTCTTTGCTATAGGATTTAGTTGTATCAGCTGTGAACTTGGTGATATATCCTTCCAAGATACTATCAACACAGACTTCAAAATCCCGTCATTCTTTGTTTTCTACCTCCTGTAATTCTTGGATCAATTCTGGGGTCCGGGAAGTTAACTCACCTCCTTGGAAAATTGTCTTGTGATAGGTCAATCGCAACAACCACTCATACAAGATGATCGGGAACTCAGTGAAAAAATACTCGCGTGGAACATCGTGTATGTACTCTGCCAACCACTTATCCATCGTCAGTCCAATGTTTCAATTTTCTTTCTCAAAAAACTCTCGTAGCTTGTGGTCGAACCAATCTTGGATTTCTAGTTTCGTTGAATGCCACAACATGTCCTCCCTTCAGTTGTACTATGGTCCCAACAACGGAACCATTTGTTGACACAAAATCAGTCGATGAGGGTTCACTCGCTATCAACACCCAAACCACCGTGATCTCCCTGAGCACCGGCCTAGATAGGTTTTAGCCTGTCCGGCAACACCCATGGAGCGGATGAACTCTCACCTGAGATGTTCAACGGAGATATGTCTGAACCAAGTTTCCGTATAATGGAGGAGGACCATGTGTCACTTTCTTAACTTAGTGCAATATTATTCAACATATCTAACCATTCAACTTATGTGTTAATAGAACCAAATCATCATTCAACGGATCGCATTATCATACCGAAATTGCAGTAAACCATTGATGCACAAACAGATCTAACAGAATAACATCATTTAAAATAGGGAAACATCACATCATTTATAGATCTATGTCGTAGATACACATTGCATTCATAATTGAGTCGCAGAAGATAGTAAGACATGAAAACATAAAAGGACACAATGATTATTCTCAACTTCGGTCATGTCATATTAATTTCTGCAGCAAAACATAAGTTCCCAAAATAGTTCCTCAGTTCACATACACGGATCAATAAGTTCAAAACTGAAATCTGTCTCATAAGATCAAGAAAAAGAGAAGTGTCTAAGAGAGAGTAATATTTGCAATTCACCCTCTATTTATAGGCTTACGTATTTACATTGGTGGTCCACTTAACTAACTTCCTAACTAATTCTTAATATTTTATTCAAAATAGTGACCAATATCCACAAGATGTGGTCCAAAACTACAAAATATGACCAAAAAATACATAAAATAATCTAGCTCTGGATTTCGTGGTATCTTTAACCTTGTGCAGCATCTATGATGTTGCACAACTAACTTCTCCCAAAACCCATGCCAACAATTAATCTACCAAGGCATTGGCTTCTACAAGCTGGCAGTGATTTTTCTTTTCTTTCTTTTTGTTTCTAATGATCAGTTTTTGTAGAATCCAACATTCCCCTATAAAGCAAAAAAAATACCAATTAGAATCAAAATCATATATGGCCTACATCATGAAATAGATTATATAAAACTTTCATGAAATATGCATAGAAGTTTAAAGGTACGAGGAGTAACTACTTACTTATTTCCCAAACCAAGGGATGACAAATATTCTTCATTTCTTGTGATGTGGTATTTACGAACACACTCGTTTATGTCACATTTTCATCTTTGTTGGGGTCACTTTTAAGTTTCAACCCTTTTGTTATTCATAGCCTATATGTCCAAAATTTCTCTTTAAAAACATCATTAGTGCATTTGCAAGCAACAACTATAAAATGTCTAAATTCAAATGCTCATAAAAAAAGAAAACACTTAGTTATAAACTTAGAATTGCAATGCCTCTCAGATGGAAACCATTGTTCTATGTCTAATAAATACATCCAATGATGAGAGTAATAGATCCTTTTAATATATTGGATAAGGAGAGCCAATTAGTGTAATGAATCTATTGTCTACATTAACTATTGAAATATTACAACATGAACACTAACTGGAGCCCATTGGAATCACATGGTAACTTTCTTAAACAACATATGGAAACTAACACAAGCAATTAAACATTGCACTCTACTGAAAAAAAGTAGAACATGACAAGAATAACCCACATATGTCGTGTATGTAGAGATGAAAAAAACAAAAATGAAAATTTTTCATATCCAATATCATTAAAAAATAATTCCATACAAAGTTTAATACAACCCTTTGGCTAGCTAATCCCAATGGACAAAACAATAAAATGCATTTACATAGTGAAAGTTTATTCCATAAAGTTAAGGTTACAAATAATCATCATTTGCATTTGCATTTCAATCAAGATCACAATCATAATTACTCGTGTATGCCTCTTATTGATCTTCTTTACTATCCTCATACAATAGATTTTCATGACCATGCATTGCATTCTCTATCTGAGACTCTTCATTGGGAAGAAAAGTTTCCTCTTCAAATACTCTATGGCAATCTTCAACTTCTTCTTCCAATGTTTCTTGTAAACTATTACACTACCCATCGACCATTATATTAACACATTACATGATTTTCCTTTTCAAACAAGGATCCATTTGAATGACATATGGCCATCTTGGGCTTGTTGTATCATCAATTAGAAATGCCTGGTTAATTTGAAGAGGGGAAACATATGGCTCATCGGTCTTTGATAATATTTGATGTGTATTTGCATCTAAAAATGCATTTTCATCATGTTGTATTCCATATGGTTTGATCCATTTGCAATTTAATAATATAGGATTAGTTTCACCGTAATCAACTTGAATAATTTCTTGGATGAATCCAACATAAAATTTCTTTTCAGTTTCGTGATGAAATTCAACATCAACAACACAATCACAATTTTCTTTTCTTATGTCCTTTTCTTCCAATCTTAAATTACTACATGTTGGCAGGCAACAACCCTCTCAATTTTTTCTACTGTGCTGAATAAAAATTATCAGTTCTTTTCTATGATTTATTACAAAAAATTAAATAAGAGTGCCTTCAGAATCTTTGATTCTGAAGGTACTCTCAATTTCAGAAGAGTTAAGAGTCATATTAGAAATTTATGAAACACTTTCATAAATTTAATAAATTAGCAGCTGTTAATCTTGTAATTTTATATATATAATCAATTTTTATTATTATCAATTCATCTGATTATATATTGATTCAAGAGATTTAAAGTATAGTCTGCTAAATAGTTCTTTGGATTAAAATGAAAATACATTTTGAACATATTACGATTTGGTTTTATTGATTTCTTTTGACAAGGTAATTATTATTATTATTTTTTGTAATTTTTATGATTAGGGTTGATCAATTAATTGAAATATTTTATGTTAACCCTAATAATATATTTTTACATAAAACTTGATCTTTGAATACCATGTCATTTTTCAAATTGTGGAAAGTGTATATATGTTTCCCAAAATAGCTAAAGTTTATTTTTATATATCATTTCGAAATCTTCATTGTGATATAATCATAATAATTGAATTTTGATTTAGTGTCTAGTTTTTAATAAGTTTTCCATCCGATCATACTTTACAATAGGTCATATTATGATTTGGATCCTATGACTTCATTCAAAACTATATTATTTTATCCTTGAATCGATTACATGCATAAATATGGTTTTGAGAATTTTAAGTACTATCCAAAGTTGACCTTGCTACTTGGTTGGGTTTACGAAACCCTAGGAGACATCATTGCTTGTAATGACAACTTCACATCATCTAGTTTAATAGCACGATTTCCTTCCACGTATAATCCTTTCTTATTAACGTTGACAGTTGTGTTTATGGTATGAGATACGAATTGTTGGTTTGAGGACATATGTTCAAAAGGATTTTAATGTGTGATGATTACCTTAGTTAGAGATGTTCATATTAACACCATCCTATCTGACAGTTATTTACATCCATGAATTTATTTGATTTTGAATATCTTGTAATGGTTTCAAATCACATCAATTTGTTTGATGAATACCTGCAATGGTTTGATGGTGAAGTTATCACACGTAGGAACAAGTCTAGGGTTACTCATTAGCTCCTCCAAAATTGCATGAAGGTTCATAACATGTCTGTGTATTCACGTATACCTATTCCTTCAGTATTTACAACCCCTGTCAATCCTCTGTCACAAAAAGAACCAATAATTGAATAGATGGCTCCCTTGAGTCATTTTGAGCTTTCTGGTCCAGAAATGCTAGAATTTGACCCTGAAGTTCTTTCCCTATTTAAGAAAATTAATTGGAAACTCTTCTTTTGGGGTTTCAGTTGACACAACGAAGAAGTTACCAGATGATTTGCATTGTCTTTTGATGGAAATGTTGCTCAGATAGGTGATTTACAGTTAGTCATAGATGAAGAATTTATTGTGAAAGCTACGAAGCTGCCTCGAACTGGTGAACGATGGGTCAAAGGGTCACGAATTGATAAGAAAAAGTTCAAGCAGTTCCTTCTCCAATTGTCAAAAGAAGATGCACACCTTAAATTCAGTTTTCTTGTGAAATATATGAGGAATCAATGGCGTGCTCCTTTTGAGGTCATCTCCAGGTACATCTCTTGTGATAATCAGTATTTGAATGTTCAATTATACCATCTAAGAATTTTAATGGCTCTTAAGGGTTTGAAGTTAAATCTACCCTACTTTCTACTTCATAGTTTGCATAAAATGGCTATCATGGTTCAACGTACCATTGGTGATCAAGACCGTAGTATTTTCCATCACAACCTTATCAAAATGTTAGTTCAATATCAGTTAGTTACAGTAGGAAAAACATGGGATGAATTCTTTAAAGAAAATGACTTCGGGTTAACCCAATTTTGGCCTACTTACTCACCTAAAACTCGTGCAAAACGAAGAAGAACTTGTGAAGGAGAAGTAAAAGAGGAAACCGACCATATAATTGATCATGAGGGACTAGATAAGCTCTGTCTAATAGTTGAAAATGAGAAATTTTATACTGAAAACCCTCCTGAACAATCCAAGAGAGAAAACGAAGTGGGAGAGGGAAGTAAAATAGTTGTTCAGATGCACTCTACTAAATCAACAGGTGATTTGTATTCTAAGGTAATGGAGGAGAGAAAGAAGCATGAGAAAAAGGGGAAACATTCAGTAGGTGAAAATAAAACTTTTGAATTGAGCATGAGAAAATCTGAGATACTTAATCGAAGGCTCACAAGGAGTATGATTAGTCTTTCGGTTCCAAGAACTATAGAACATAGTAGTGAACCCATTGTTGTTAAAGATAATAGTGAAAACGAGGATGAATCTCTTCCTCGTGAAACCCCAATTAGTGACTTTGAATAGGAACAAAGTAATACTCACAATGATGTGGTGGTATCTCCTAAGACACTCCTGAAAGACAATTCACCATTACCGACATAGTCTGAACATGAAGCTCGTTTTGATTCACCATTAAATGATTCTCTAACAGAGACTTTAAAAGTAGCGAAGCAGTCAATCAATCTTTCGAAACAACATAAGGATAATCGGTTGAAAGACATTGAAGAAGCTTGTGACAGGTTGAAAATAGAGTTACAACAGCAAAAAAATGAATTGCTAATATAGGTAGACCGATGGCAACAAATGAAAGCCAAGAAAGACAAATACAAGGCAGAAAAGAAATTGTTAGCTACAACTAATGAGAAATTATTGAAAGATGAAAGAGTCCATGAAGAAAAAATATTGAAACTTAGGGCCAAGTTGTTAGAAGCCAGGAAAGCAATCAAGTTACAGATGGCAATGACTTGTCTATTTTTAGTTATTTTAATTTCAATTTTGACAGGTAATAAAATGTTTTAATTAGCACACCTGCAAAATCGTAGATTTTATAGGTATGCTTACAATTCGTATTATGTTTTCTGTTATCATGATTTTAATGAGAAAATAATTTTTGTTACAAGTGTACATATTTTTGACATGCTGTAAATAATGAAGACTATTTTTGCTCGTCGTTGGCATTCGTTGGTGCTTCTAGAAGAATTGGATACTAAAGATAGCCACGTCAGAGGTCTATTCAACTAGGAAGAAGTTAATACAGGCCAGCCATATAATTGACATTATTGTTTCATATCTACGAGGTGCCTTCTTTTGAAGAAATTCGATGGATCAAGATAGGGATAGAATTTATTTCTTTATTATGTAGTGGTTGTTAAAAACCGAAGGGATATTTTTAGAATGTTTTGGAGTTACTAGTATTATTATATAAGCTAGTAAGATCGATGTAAGAGAGGTGGATGGAGTATTGTAGAAATAGACTTATCTGAAATATAATTACAGTTCTAGTTTTAATTTCTTTGCTGGAGTTTTACCTTTGGGGAGAATTGGGACTTGAGTTGTCAAACTGGTATCTCTGTCTATTACTATATTTGAAAACTTAATATATATATATTTCAATATATCATTTTCTCATTATCCTTTTATGCAATTATATTGTGTTATGATTGTATTTACTATCCAAAATTGTACTCTGTTTACACAATATTAATGTTTGATTGAGAATATTATTGAGTTTGATTAATCGATATTTGTATCGATAATTGGAATTTGATCATTTAAAAATTCCATATTTATTTTTTATTTCATTTATATTTTCTGCAATGTTTTCATGAATAAATATCATCTTATTATTCAAATACTTAGTATTGAATATTAGTTATTAATTAATAGAACATCACAGAAAATTAAAAGCAGTTACCTATTTTAAATTTTCTGTTGTTGTGCATATTCAACAAAGTGATTTTATGATAATGATTTAAATATTTTCATTTAAATCATTATTGTCTATCTCTTTGTGAAACATTAATTGATAATTAATTTAGTCTTCAAGTTGCTCTCAGCTGAGATAGGATAGTTAGTTAATTTTAATCTTAGATTAGTTTATTTCTTAAATTTTAGTTTATTTTAACAGTTGTTAAATAGAATTAGATTAATTTGATAAAACTTAAAATAGTCTTTAAGTTAAAATATTTGAAGCAAAACCCTAAAAAATTGAATAATTTCCTTAAGAAAGCATTTTAGGATAACTTAGGTTTTAGAAAACTAATTCTAGGGTTTATTTAGGTAATAATAAAAATTTTACTGAATTTTTAGATTCTCCTTAAGAGGAAAAACTCAGTTGGTAGCAGGACCATAACCTGCGATATTTTTCCATTTCAAACACACCGAGAGCTGCTCTAAGCAACTTGTGTGGGCTTAATCTCCTTAATTTGGCCAAGTCAGAAATTTCGGCCAACAAATGGCGCTAGAAGGAGGGCCTGTTAATGATTAATGGTAGGTAAAACTAATGATAAAATTTCAACCAGTCAACAACCTCCATTACAATCTAAAGCTAGTAGATCACCATTCATAGAAAATGTGAGGAGCATCCTTAAGCATGATCACATTACATCTGCATTCACTCCTGAACAGAGTACTCAAACTTTAGAAGAATCACGTTATATTCTTGCGAGAGCATATGCTCATCAACTTGGTTTAACTCCAATACACTATAGTCTCCCTAGACAACAAAGATGTAATCTTCACTTGAATATAGTTACTCAAGATTCAGTAGAAGCTGATAGCACTCCAAGTTATCAAGTTAGAAGTCATCATAGAGAAACTACTAGAACAAATACTTCTAGAAGATTGACTTCTGTAGGCGGTTTTGATCAACCACCCTCTCCTCCATAATCACCATCCGATAGTCCAAGGTCAACTAATTCAGGGAATTCTTCAGATTCTCAAGGAAGTCCTATGGTTGGAAACATACCTATAGGAGGAGGAGGTAATCCCCCACCTAATCCTCCACCCAATACTCTGCCCAATCCACAACTTCCTTGGTTGAGAACAGCTGTTGTAGCTATGCCTGGTATACAACATCCTCTGCCCAAATATTCAGATAAACTTCTTCCAAAGTTTAGTCTAGATAACAAGGAGCCTACAGAGGTACATGTAGATAAATTCATGTTAGCTGTTCAAACCTTGAATGTTCAGCATGAAGACATGGTTTGTCGGTTTTTCCCTTTAACTTTTGAAGGGAAAGCATCTACTTGGTACTTTTCGTTAGTCCAAGGATCAATCACAAATTGGGGTGAATTCAATAAAGATTTCTTAGATAAATTTGGAGAAGATAAAACACCTGCTCTTTTAGCTCTTGATTTATCTCGGATTAAAATGGAACCTAAAGAAAGAATCAAAGATTTTAATCAGATATTTCTTACGTTAAAAAATAAATTCCTGTTGCTTCTCAACCACCTGAGGATATAATCATAGAAAATTATACGTCAGCTTTACCAAAATATTATGGGATGTTTGTTAAGAGAGCTGGTAAAACAACTCTTGTGGAAACTTTTGAGGAAGCCATAAAAGTTAAAAAGGATTCTATGCCCTATGAACCAGATAGAAGTGGAAAAGCTAATACTTTTCCTCATAGGAAGATTGAAAGACCTAATTCGGAAAAGGATAAGGAATTTGATGTAGAACAACTGTAGAATTCTATTTGGGCATTAACTAATGAAGTTGTAGGATTAAAAAAAAACTAATTCGGAAGCTTCAACTTCTAGAGGATATTTTAGAAATCAGTTTAGACAGAATCCTAACACTAATAATAAAATGAGTACACCGTTTGATATAGCAGTAAATGAAGAAATTTTTAATACTATTCGAGTTGTTTTATCTTTATCTGAAACTCCCTCAAATCAAGAAAATACTGAAAATGAAGAGGAAGAGGAATCTAAAAATGAAGAAGAGTTGGAAGAACCTCAACAAGTTAACGGTCATTTCTAGGACTTTCTTGGAAAAGATTATGAACGTAAAAGTCCTCCTTCAGGACAACATGACTATAATACTTGTAGTAGAACATTTGAAAATACTCCTAGAGCATCATCAAGTTCTACTCCAAGTAACGATAACAATAATTCACAACCCAATAAACAAATTCAATATGGCAAACAGACTCAATCTGCGAAGAATGCTCAGCCTATTCAAAATGCTCCAAAGTTGGATTTACAATATGACATAATTAAATATTTAAAGAAGACACGTGCAAACATCACTATGTATGATCTTCTTCAAATTTACCCAATTCCTAATAGTCCTATTATAAATCCTGCCATGAGTTCAATAATTCCTAATGCTAAACAAAATGTAGCTGCAAATAATTCTAATAGTGATTTAATATCAAATTATAAAGGAAAGTCAGTAGCTGATAAAGCTTCGCTAATAGGGAAAAATTCAAAATCAGCAGCTCCTCCATTCCTACTTACCTTCGATATTTTTAATAGAAACGTTCACAATTGCATGGTTGATTTAGGAGCATCTTCCAATGTAATTCCTTTGTCCATCTACAAAAGGTTGAATGAAAAATATGTTCCATCAAATTCACAAATTACTCAACTAGATAGGACAAATGTAAGGGTTGTAGGAGAGATGAAAGATGTTCTAGTAAGGATTGCTTGTGACCCATCAGTTTTTCAAATCATAGATATTGTGGTTGCAGACATTCCTGACGCATATGGGCTGTTTTTTAGTAGAGATTGGTCTCAACAATTGAATGGGTTCTTTGCGATAGATTGGTCAACTTTATGGTTACCTAAGTCTATGGAAAATCAAGTCAAATTAAGATAAACAGAGAAAGATATATGAAACATACTGTGGCAGAATTACATGATCCCAATGAACTAGTTTTATTTTCAGATTCTATAATGGGAAATTATATGTATGAACTGGGGTTTGGTAATTTTAAATCTGAAAATTCTGTTTTCTCTGATAATAAACAACAATAAGAAATTCTTAATGTGACAACTATTTCTCATGATTCTTCATTCAAGGAAATTGTAAATGATGTATATAGTCATAATATTGTAAATATTATTGAAAGTAAAGTAGTTGTTAATAGTTCTACTTGGACTCTATATTTTGATGGGTCAAAGTCTAAAGAAGGAGCAGGAGCAAGTTTCCTGTTAATTGACCCTAAAGGAAATAAAATATGTATAGCTTGTAGGCTTGAATTTAATTGTACAAACAATATTGTGGAATATGAAGCTCTAATTCAGGGTTTGAAGAAAGCGATTGATTTGGGTATCAAAGTGTTAATTGCATATGGTGATTCTGAAATCATCGTCAGACAGGTCCGTAATTCTATTCACTGCATTTCTGAACATTTGCAGAATTATCAATGAGAGGCATGGAATCTCATTTCACATTTTGATGCATTTAATATAATGTCAGTTCCAAGGTTCCAGAACTAAGAGGTAGATTTATTAGAAAATGTAGCATCAAAACTGATTCCATCAGATAATTTCACACCTGATTTCTTTTTCAGTTGAATTGATTTTTAGGCCTTCTATTCTAGATAATATCTTTAACCGGTGTGTTTTTGATAATGACGTGCAGGTGCTGAATTTCTTAACAAATGATGATACTTTCAAAGATTCAGCCATTGATGAAGTTACACATGACAAAAATTTGCGGGATTTTTCGGTAATAAATGATTTTTGTTCAGTTGATAAAGCTTTCGAAAAGGTAAAACTGATTCCTAATTCAGTTTTGAGAGTATAATTTTTTTTTTTATCTTAAATATAAATTTAGGTCTGTTCCCAATTGTAAAACCAATAGCTCACAAATGAAATATGAAACTATAAATTTAGGAACAAAATTGAATCCTCAAACTATAAACCTAGGAATAGATTGTACTCCTACAGAAAAATTAGCATTCATAAAATTATTTAAAGAATTTAAGGAACACTTTGGATGGACATATGACGATTTGAAAAATTTCAATCCACAAGTCATGCAACACATTATTCCAATAAAACAAGAATCAAAACCTTTCCAACAAAATCTTAGGAAGTATCATCCGTCACTTGAACCAACAATTAAGAAGGAACTAAATAAACTATTAGCTGCTAGGATTATTTTTCCTATTCGGCATACTCAGTGGGTAGCTAAATTGGTTCCAGTTAGGAAGAAAAATGGTGATATTCGACTATGTGTTGATTTTAGAAATCTTAATAAGTCCACTGAAAAAGATAATTACCCAGTTCCTCCTATGGAACAAATCCTTCCAAAAGTTTCTAGGTCTGAGATACTGTCACTTCTTGATGGTTTCTCAGTGTACAACCAAATATTGGTGTCCCCAGATGATCAACTGAAAATAGCTTTTAGAACTCCATGGGGAACATACGCTTATAGAAATATGCCTTTTGGGTTAATCAATGCTGGGGAAAATTTTCAAAGGGCAATGGATATCGCTTTTAGAGGGTTAATTAATCATTCAGTAGTTTCCTATCTAGATGACATTACTGTATTTTCTAAATGTCGACATGATCACATTAATCATCTTAGAAAGGTATTTGAACGTTGTAGGAAATTCGGGGTTTCCTTAAATCCAAAGAAAACAATATTTGTTGTTTCAGAAGGTATTTTATTAGGTTGCATGGTTTCAAAACACGAGATCGTGATTGATACTGAACGAACCCAAGCTATCTCAAAAATAACTTACCCTTCTAGTAAAAAATCAATGCAATCGTTTCTTGGTAAAATAAACTTTGTCAGAATATTTATCCCTAGTTTTTTTGAAATCATCCGTCTTTTACAAAAAATGATTAAGAAGGATGCTATTTTTAATTGGGGACAAACTGAAAAAGAATAGTTTCAAAGAATTTTAGAAGCCATTTCAGAAGCCCCTAGTCTTTTGAGCCCAGATTTTAACAAAGATTTCATATTGTATACCTTCGCTTCTGACATATCATATGCAGCAGTTTTAACTTAGCTAAATCAGCAAAATAGTGAAGTGCCAATTTTTTTATGAGCTCAAATTTTAAAGGTGTTGAACTTAATTACCACGAGGTTGATAAGCAAGCTTTTGTTGTTTTCAAAGCTGTCAAGCACTTTCATCCATATTTATTAAAATCTAGAACGAAAGTGATAGTTCCTTATGCTTCAGTCAGAAATTTGCCAGTACAAAAAGATTTACGTGAAAAAAGAGCACCATGGATGATAGCTCTTCAAGAGTATGACTTAAAAATTAAAACTTCAATGGTAGTCAAAGGTCAAGGATTATGTAAACTTGCTGCTGAAGGAACTCATTTTCCTAATAACAGTTTTGAAGCTGTCATTGATGAAGTCTTACTAACTAGGGAGATTTACTTTTATCCTCCACCACAGGATTCTTGGTATACAGATTTAAGAACACTTATGGAAATAGGAACTGCTCCTGATTACCTTGAACAAAGGAAAATGAGAGCACTTAGACTGAAATATGATCCTTATTTACTAATTGATAATATTCTTTTTAGGAGAAATTCAGATGGTGTTTTACTTCGATGCCTAGACAAAAATGAAAGAGAAGTGATTTTGAAAGAATTACATTTTGGACCAGCAAGTGGTCATTTTGGTGGAGAAAATATGGCACATAATATTCTTAGGGATGGCTATTATTGGCCTACTTTATTTCAATATTCCTATGTTTTTGTCAGGAAATGTCAAGAATGCCAACTTGGTGCAGGTAGGGTAAGAAGTATGCTTTTCATTTACAACCTGTTTCAGTGGAAAGGCCTTTTCAGCAATGGGGTATTGATATAGTAGGACCAATAAACCCTCCCTCTTCTATGAAACACAAATACATTATAACTGCAACTGATTATTTTACCCGATGGGAAGAGGCTGCACCTTTAAGGGTTGAAAACACCAATCAGGTTATCTTATTTTTAGAATATTTTATCATAACGAGATTTGGTGTTCCAAATTCCCTTGTTTTTTATAATGTCTCATATTTTTCATCAGTTGAGTTAACTCAATTTTCTTTAGAAAAAGGTATAAGGGTTAGGTATTCAACTAACTATCATCCTCATGGAAATGGTTTAGCTGAATCAACAAATAAAAATTTGTTGAAAATTCTCAAAATAACTATTTCAGCTCACCATCGTAATTGGCATACAGAGTTTTTTAATGCCCTTTGGGAAAACATAGTAACTCTTAAAGCTGCAATAGGTAACTCACCTTTCTTCCTGGTTTATGGAACTGAGGCTATTTTACCGCCAAATTTATTTTTACCCTCATTATAGTTAGCCCAGTCTGTTCACGATGAAGATATTCCAGTAATGGAGAAAAGGATTAACACTTTATTAAAACTTGAGGAGGAAAGAGACAGGTCAAAACAACATTTTACAAAACATCAACAAATTGTTAAGTCCTGGTTCGATCAATCCTCAAGTTCAAACTGAGAATTGCAGGTGGGGGACTTGGTGTTAAAATGGGACAAAGTTCATGAGGAGAAAGGAGATCATACCAAGTTTCAAAAACTTTGGTTAGGCCCATTTGTTATTGCTAAGAAGATAGGTCCAAGCACTTTTCATTTGCAAACTTTAGAAGGTCAGTTCGAAACATTTCCGGTAAATGGAATGATCTTAAAAAAATATTTTTGCTGACTTTTAGACCCTAAATTTGTATATAATTATGTATATGAGCTTGTTTTCTTTTTAAATCAGTTTTTGTCTATAAATAATTTTATTTAAAATTTTCCTGTATATATTATTATCATAAAATTTTATAAAATTATCGATATTTTGTACAATCTTTTATCAAATAGAATTATGATAAATTCATGATTCTTATGTACATTCAAATATCATTTGACTCATGTAAATAATCTTGAAACTAATTTTCGATTTTCTCCATCAAATATTAATATACCAATCATTTGTATCAAGGATTGTCGAATCTCTGTATATATGTTTCAAAATAATTAGTCACTAATGTACATATGTTGTTGAGAGGACAAGTGTAAATAAATAAGTCCTGTGGTTTAAATTCAGTTTGTTCATTAGTTTAAAATTATGGTATTAGACTAAGTCTTTTAAAAATTGGTCCAAAATGATCAAAGTTTCTTAAAGTCTATTAAGAACCTATCATTATTTGTAAATATTTGTAAATGTTATTCAGATTATCCCTCATTCTCCTATTTTCTTTTGATAGTTAGGATGGCTGATTATTGTCTTTTTCAAAACTTGTACTTAGAAAATCTTTATGGATCTCTACCATCAGTCATTTCTTTCAAAGTTATTTACAACCTGGAAAAATTTTAGATCTGTTCCATTCAATAAAATTCTAAAATTTAAAATGAGAGACGGAAGGTCTTAGTAATAAGCCGATCTGATCAGGACCATAAATATCATTGGCATGACATTATTAGGAAACTGATAATGGCTCTTGTTCATAAAGTCAAGAGATAGGGGGTCTCATCATGAGCCAACTGATTCATTTTCTAGTGATATTAGTGACTAAAATTACCATTTGGTCACCATGCTAGGTAATGATCTCTTATTTTATAAAATGTAAAATTTCAAACTCAATAAAGTGAAACATAACTTTGATTGAAGAATAGGAGGTCTCATCATGAGCCGGCCTAATCGTGATCATCAGTGCTGTCTAGTATAACTTCATTTCTGATCATCAGGGTGATGGCTCTTGGTTAAAAGATCAAGAGACAAGAGGTCTCATCACGAGTGACTTGCTTATTCTAGGCAGTTCTCATGAATGATACTATCACATCAGGTTATCATGCCTAGATAGTAGTCTTCGGTCAAAAATTTTGTTTCTGATTTTTAGTTTATATTTCTAAAAAAAAAGGAAGAAGAAGAAATTATTATATTCATGGAACAGATCCTAGAAATTTATCAGTGAAGTAGATTTCTATATCTTATACTGATGGTGCAGATTATCTTTACTATAAGTACTTTGTTTTGATTAAGATATTACTAAGTTTATCTTTAACAAAAATTTTATTTACAGAGATGGGATATATCTGAATTATACTTGTGAATATAAATTAGATAATGGTTCTTACTTAAACTGAGAATTTTTTATTGTTTTGAATAGGTTTTAAGATTTCATTTATACTATCATTTGAAAATTGTATGAGCAGAGATAACTGGTTCGCCCAGGTCATCGCCATTTGTTGGCAGGAAACAACCCTCTCAATTTTTTCTACTATGCTGAATAAAAATGATCAGTTCTCTTCTATGATTTATTACAAAAATATATATAAGAGTGCCTTCAGAATCTTTGATTCTGAAGGTACTCTCAATTTCAGAAGAGTTAAGAGTCATATTAGAAATTTATGAAACACTTTCATAAATTTTAATAAATTATCAGCTGTTAATCTTGTAATTATATATATATAATCAATTTTTATTATTATCAATTCATTTGATTATATATTGATTCGGGAGATTTAAAGTATAGTCTGCTAAATAGTTCTTTGGATTAAAACGAAAATACATTTTGAACATGTTACGATTTGGTTTTATTGATTTCTTTTGACAAGGTATTTGTTATTATTAGTTTTTGTAATTTTTATGATTAGGGTTGATCAATTAATTGAAATATTTTATGTTAACCCTAATAATATATTTTTACATAAAACTTGATCTTTTAATACCATGTCATTTTTCAAATTGTAGAAAGTGTATATATGTTTCCCAAAATAGCTAAAGTTTATTTTTATATATCATTTCAAAATATTCATTGTGATATAATCATAATAATTGAATTTTGATTAAGTGTTCAGTTTTTTATAAGTTTTCCATACGATCATACTTTGCAATAGGTCATATGATGATTTGGATCCTATGAATTCATTCAAAACTATATTATTTTATCCTTGAATCGATTACATGCATAAATATGGTTTTGAGCATTTTAATTATTATCCAAAGTTGACCTTCCTACTTGATTGGGTTTACGAAACCCTAGGAGACATCATTGCTTGTAATGACAACTTCACATCATCAAGTTCAATAGCATGATTGCCTTCCACGTATAATCCTTGATTATTAACATTGACAGTTGTGTTTATGGTATGAGATACGAATTGTTGGTTTGAGGACATCTGTTCAAAAGGATTTTAATATGTGATGATTACCTTAGTCAGATATGTTCATATTAACACCATCCTATCTGACAGTCATTTACATCCATGAATTTATTTGATTTTGAATATCTTTTAATGGTTTCAAATCACATCAATTTGTTTGATGAATACCTACGATGGTTTGATGGTGAAGTTCTCATGCGTAGGAACCAGTCTAGGGTTACTCATTAGCTCCTCCAGAATCATGTGAAGGTTCATAACATGTTTGTGTATTCACGTATACCTATTCCTTCAGTCTTTACAACCCGTTTCAATCCTCTGTCACAGAAAGAATCGATAATTGAATAGATGGCTCCCTTGAGTCGTTTTGAGCTTTCTGGTCCATAAATGCTAGAAGTTGACCCTGAATTTCTTGTCCTATTTGAGAAAATTAATTGGAAACTCTTCTTTTGGGGTTTCAGTGGACACAACAAAGAAGTTACCAGATGATTTGCATTGTCTTTTGATGAAAATGTTGCTCAGATAGGTGATTTACAGTCAGTCATAAATGAAGAATTTATTGCGAAAGCTACGAAGCTGCCTCGAACTGGTGAACACTGGTTCAAAGGGTCATGGATTGATAAGAAAAAGCTCAAGCAGTTCCTTTTCCCATTGTCAAAAGAAGATGCACACCTTAAATTCGGTTTTCCTATGAAATATTTGAGGAATCAATGGCGTGCTCCTTTTGTGGTCATCTCCAGGTACATCTCTTGTGATGGTCGGTATTCAAATGTTCAATTATACCATCTGAGAATTTTAATGGCTCTTAATGGTTTGAAGTTAAATCTACCCTACTTTCTACTTCATAGTTTGCATGAAATGGCTATCATGGTTCAACATACCATTGGTGATTAAGACCGTAGTCTTTTCCATCATGGGCTTATCAAAATGTTAGTTCAGTATCAATTAGTTACAATAGGAAAAACATGAGATGAATTCTTAAAAGAAAATGACTTCGGGTTAACCCAATTTTGGCCTACTTACTCACCTAAAACTCATGCAAAATGAAGAAGACCTTGTGAAGGAGAAGTAAAAGAGGAAACCGACCATATAATTGATCATGAGGGACTAGATAAGCTCTGTCTAATAGTTGAAAATGAGAAATTTTATACTGAAAACCCTCTTGAACAATCCAAGAGAGAAAACGAAGTGGGAGAGGGAAGTAAAATAGTTGTTTAGATGCACTCTGCTAAATCAACAGGTGATTTGTATTCTAAGGTAATGGAGGAGAGAAAGAAGCATGAGGAAAAGGGGAAAAATATAGTAGGTGAAAATAAAACTTTTGAATCGAGCATGAGAAAATCTAAGATACTTAATCAACGGCTCACAAGGAGTATGAAGATTCTCTAGCAGAGACTTTAAAAGTAGTGAAGCAGTCGATCAAGCTTTCAAAACAACATAAGGATAATCAGTTGAAAGACATTGAAGAAGCTTGTGACAGGTTGAAAACAGAGTTACAACAGCAAAAAAATCAATTGCTAATGTGGGTAGACCGATGGCAACAAATGAAAGCCAAGAAAGACAAATATAAGGTAGAAAAGAAATTGTTAGCTGCAACTAATGAGAAATTATTGAAAGATGAAAGAGTCCATGAAGAAAAAATCTTGAAACTTAGGGCCAAGCTGTCAAAATCCAGGAAAGAAATCAAGTTACAAATAGAAACGACTTAGTCTATTTTTAGTTATTTTAATTTCGATTTTGATAGGTAATAAAATATTTTAATTAGCACACCTGCAAAATCGTAGATTTTATAGGTATGCTTACAATTCATATTATGTTTTCTGTTATCATGATTTTAATGAGAAATTAATTTTTGTTACAGGTGTACATATCTTTGACATGCTGTAAATAATGAAGACTATTTTTTCTCATCGTTGGCATTTGTTGGTGCTTCTAGAAGAATTGTATACTAAAGACAGCCACATCAGAGATCGATTCAACTAGGTAGAAGTTCATACAGGCCAGCCATATAATTGACATTATTGTTTCATATCTGCCAGGTGCCTTCTTTTGAAGAAATTCAATGCATCAAGATAGGGATGGAATTTTTGTCTTTATTATGTAGTGGATAGACTTATTTGAAATATAATTACAGTTCTGGTTTTAATTTCTTTGCTGGAGTTTTACCTTCAGGGAGAATTGGGACTTGAGTTCTCAAACTAGTATCACTGTCTGTTACTATTTGTGAAAACTTAGTATATATATATTTCAATATATCATTTTCTCATTATGCTTTTATGCAATTATACTGTGTTATGATTGTATTTACTATCCAAATTTGTACTCTGTTTACATAATATTAATGTTTGATTGAGAATATTATTGAGTTTGATTAATTGATATTTGTATTGATAATTTGAATTTGATAATATAAACATTCCATATTTATTTTTGATTTCATTTGTATTTTCTGCAATTTTTTCATGAATAAATATCATCTTATTATTCAAATACTTAGTATTGAATATTAGTTATTAATTAATAGAACATCACAAAAAATTAAAAGTAGTTACCTATTTTAAATTTTATGTTGTAGTGCATATTCAACAAAGTGATTTTATGATAATGATTTAAATATTTTCATTTAAATCATTATTGTCTATCTCTTAGTGAAACATTAATTGATAATTAATTTAGTCTTCAAGTTGCTCTCAGCTGAGATAGGATAGTTAGTTAATTTTAATCTTAGCTTAGTTTATTTCTTAAATTTTAGTTTATTTTAAGAGTTGTTAAATAGAATTAGATTAATTTGATAAAACTTAAAATAGTCTTTCAATTAAAATATTTGAAGCAAAACCCTAAAAAATTGAAGACTTTCCTTAAAAAAGCATTTTAGGATAACTTAGGTTTTAGAAAACTAATTCTAGGGTTTATTTAGGTAATAATAAAAATTTTACTGAATTTTTAGATTCTCTTTAAGAGGAAAAACTCAGTTGGTAGTAGGACCATAACCTGTGATATTTTGCCATTTCAAACACACCAGGAGCTGCTCTAAGCGACTTGTGTGGGATTAATTTCCTTAAGTTGGCCAAGTCAGAAATTCTAGCCAACACTACCATAGGCCCACATCCCACTGAAACGATAAGCATATATATGTGGAGGTGTTCAAAGATCAATTTCCTCAATCATTAGATCTTGTGCATAATTTATTGCATCAACAATCCAATCATCAAATTTTGGAAAAGTCGAACCACCTCCAATGTTCAAATCATGAAGTCTACGCTTTTGATATGGACACATCCCTATTTGAATCTCTTCTTTGTATTTTTTGCATAGAATGTGAATATACATGATAGTAAGAATGATAATAATTTGGCTATTAGAAGAAATTAAATAGATAAATAATCATGCAAAAAAAATTTCACCTATGCCATTTATCAAATGTGGATGTGTTTTGAAGGACATATGCATTTATCGATGTTCTTTCCTCATTTGATAGCTTGAAGCGATGTCCATTTCTTTCTAATACTTCACCTGTAACTCTCTCATCTTAATCGTCATCCCATACATGTCAATTGACACGTATAAAATCCTTCACATATTCTTTGTAAAATCCTATGGCCTATTACATTAAATATCCCTCACACATGATACCTTCTGGTTTTTCCTTAATACGAACAATTTTTTCAGAACCTTCATATATCATTCTGTAGGATACATCCATCTTATTCTTATTGGTCCACAATGCTCTAGTTCAATTTCTAGATGTATAAGAAGATGCATAGAAATATTGAATATTGTTGGTGGAAATTTCTGTTCCAATAAGCAAAGGACTTCAACAACCTTTTCCCTCAAATTATCAAAGTTTGAAGGATCTAGCACATACAAACTCATTATATTCAATATTAGGACCAACCTTTTAATTGCCAATATTAGCCCCTTTTTCAAACTTGATATGACCACAAAAGGTAAAATATCCTCGATTATGACATGATAGTCATGGGTCTTGAGGCCTCTTAAGTTATTATTGTCATTTTGGATTCTAATATTACTACTTACATATCCAATAGGAATGTGAGTCTCAGACATCAACTTTAAGATTTGTGCATGTTGTTCCTTTGTCCACAAATAAGGAGAAATAGAATTTCTATATTTTCCATCACCATATTTTTCAACCCAAATATTTCGAAAAATCTTTAGTTCTTTAAGGTCTAGGCATGATGGAATTGTATCATATGCACCAAAAAGAGTTTCTATAATATAAAAATCTATTTTTTTCTCAGTATGCATAAAGTCAACATTATGCCTAATGGATATATGCTTAAATTATGGAAACTTATAGAATATGCACAACCTTTTTACACCGCTATCATTAAGTAGATCATTTTTACTACCACAAATTCCACCATCCTTAATAAACTGCAATTTTTTTCTCCATTCCCAATAATGTAATCACTTGTTATTGCCATTGGTGCTTCATGATTCTCTTCTTGACCATTGAAACGTGACTTTTGTCGAAGATATGGATGCTCTATTTTAAGGTAGGAATGATGTCCACAATAAATTCACTTACGTAAACTACTTGAGTGCATCACAAAATCCTTAAAGATGTAAGCCAGACATCCATGGTATCCATGAACATTTAGAGTAGTCAATGTGCCATATGCAGGAAGATCATGTATCATAAATAATAAATAATCTCTTAAAGTGAATTGGGTAGAATCATCATCCCTTAAAATTTGAATTGCTTCAATTACTTTCCACAATTTTGCTAGCTCGTCAAATAATGGATATAAATACGCATCAATTGTATCTAAAGTCACACTTTTCTTTCCTACTATAATTAATGACAACATCAAGAAGAATGGTTTGGTTGCTAACCATGGATGCAAGTTATAATTTATTAAAAACATTGGCAAAGTTGACCATTTAGTACTCTGATCTGAGAATGGATTCACACCATCTAGATATAAACTAGCCTCATTATACAAGGTTCTTGGGCAAAATCGGGCCATTTGTTGTCAAATTCCATCCACAACTTACAATCAGACACAAATTGTTGTTTTCCATCAACGCTCTTGTTTTGGGAATGCCATTGCATAAGCTCAACAATGTATTGACATTTATACATTTGAAGCACCCATGGGATTAGTGGAAAGTGACGAAGAACCTTTCTAGAAGTTTAATTTAATTTCAACCCTAGTTTATACCTCCCTTCTTTACATTTCGGACATCTTGTCTCAATGGAAATATTTTTGCGAAATAATACGCAACCATTAACACATGGGTGGATGTTTTTGTACCCTAATTTTATCTTAGTTATTTTCTCTTTACATTTTCTATGTTTTCTTAGCAATGTGGAGTTAGGTGGTAACAACTCATGTAAAAATACCAATAAATCGTCAACACTCTCATTTGTCTAACCATGCATTGTTTGCAAGCTAAGAAGTACAAGGATTTTTGTTAAATGACTGAACTTGCAAGTACCATACACAGGTTTTGAATCATCCTCCATCAACTTCTTCCAATCATCCTTGAATGCCTCATTCAACATTCTATTAACTTCAATCCCTTCATCTAAGGTTATGACCTCTTTATATGTTTTTGTTGCATCTTCATTTATGTTTGGAACCTGTACATCTCTCATGTTATGCAATTGTAACCTATCTGTATAATAATTTTTAGGGAAAGGGTTAATCCCAGTATGACCAAATTTTAGCATATGTTCATAAATGACTTGTATTTTTCTCATTTTCCCACCACAACAATCATTACATGGACATGCACATTTACACAATATATTTTCATCGGTTATTCTCTTGTTGTATGCATGGTATTCAGCAGTTGTCAAAATTGGGTTTTGACTCACCTTCAACTTTCTTCATTCAATTATGAAACTGATATTGTTAACTCTAAATTTCCACTCTTTTAATTTATCTTTTATTTAATTGAAATGCATCAAAACCAATTCATAGAGAAAAAAAAACAAAGGATCAGCATTAATCATAAATCATTTTCAAATTCTGATGCAGCAATATATAACAATCATATCCAGATTTAGAGGGATTGAAGTGCATGTGCATACGGGTGACAATTTTAAAGGCTATGTTTAGTAGGTGAGGCTGGTGGATTATGAAATCCATAACTATGCAATTTTCCTTGATTTGTCCTTAAATTGTATCACAAAACCCCAAGGATTCCTGACACATTCTACAAAGGAATATGAATCCCATACTCATTAGATGTGGCATGAACAAGACAAAGCAAAGAAATGAACAAGACATGGCTACAACCAAAAAATTTGTTCAGTCATGTAAGACAAAAACTGTTATTTCCCAAACTTGATGGTACACCTTGGTATTGTGGGTAAAAGGGTTGTCCTCCCACTATGTTGAACTGCAACCACCTTTGAGGTTGCTAGTATTGATCTGTGACCTTGTGGATTTCCTTGGACTAAGTCGTGACATATGCTAGGATATAACCATGATCTCTGTGGGTTTTTTTTAACAGAACCATGACCTCTGTGGGTTATTTGGACAGGTCCATGACCCGTGTAAGCTGTTTAGACTAAGTTGTGACATTTTTTGGGTTGCTAAGCTGGGTTGTGACCTTTGCTGAGTATCCTAGATTGAACCATGATTCTTCCTTGGGCTTCCTTGACTCAATATGTGGTCTTCTAACTGTTCTGGGTCTTTTCTACTGAGTGTGTTGTTGTTGGTTCCTACCATGACCTTTATTAGGGTTGTTGTGGTTCTTGTTCAGACTGTTGCAGCATGTCGAGCCTCTTTATACTTTATATAGGTTTCTTGTCCTCCTTTTCATCCTCCTTGAGGCTGCTACTATGTATGGAAGTGTGTCAAGGTCTAATGGGCATGCTAGAGTTTGGGTTAAGGTTTCCTCTACACATTTGAAAGGATATTCTATTTGCTTTATGTATGATTGTCCTAAGAGACTATAATTTATTGCAACAATGGGATTGAAATTTCATCCTCATTTCTATATTGTTTTGATCAATACCTTGAGGTATGTATTTGTCTCACTCTTCCCTATTTCTACCTATATATCTTTCTCTCAAGTATTTCCATTATTTCATTGGTGACTTGTCTCATAAGAGACAAAGTCTGATCATAATATATATCTGAGTATATAAAGGAAGGTCTAAACCACATTGTTTTCTTCTTTTTGTGCATTTATAATTTTATTGCATGTGTAGGAATAAAAATTTTCCAAGTATTTGTTATTTGAGAAGGTTGAAATTATTCACAAGAGGTGTAATTCAACCCAATATTCCCAACACATTCTACGAAGGAATATGAATCCCATACTCATTAGACGTTTCTTCACCAAGACAAAGCAAAGAATTGAACAGGACATGAATACAACCAAGAAATTTGTTCAGGCATCTAATACAAAAACTGTTATTTCCCCACCTTGATGGTACACCTTGGTCTTGTTGGTGAAAGGGTTGTCTTCCCATTATGTTGAACTGCGACCATGTTTGAGGTTTCTAGTATTGAGTCGTGACCTTGTGGGTTTCCTTAGATTGATACATGACCTATTCTAGGACACAACCATAATCTCTATGGGTTTTTTGGACAGAACCATGACCTATGTGGGTTGTTTGGACAGAGTCGTGACCCATGTGGGATGTTTGGACTAATATCTGACCTTTTTTGGAATTTTAAGTTGGATTGTGACCTTTGTTGAGTATGCTAGATTGAACCCTAATTGTTCCTTGACTTTCCTTGACTCTAGTTGTGGTTTGCTAACTGTTCTGAGGTCAATCCTTACGAAACTAGGCCTTCAAATACTGTTTGGTTTCTTTGTTAATACTTCCTTCCATATAGGTGTAAGGAACTATGGAAGAGTTGTTAGGGATGCTCATTTTACACCATATCAAATCTATCCAAGAGGATGAGAGGCCTCTACACATAAAGGCAAATGGAAACAAAATTTCAGTGGGATTTCTAGAAGGGTCTATCAACCACCTAGTAATAGATGTCTATATCTTGGTCATAGTTGCAAGATATGTAAAATATGCCAATATATGTTGGATAATATTTACTTTGAAACAAAATTCAAACTTGTTTTTCAATAATTCTTTTATAATTTTCAAATTTCCAACATTCATAATATTAAATAAGAGAAACATATTCTTTTGTGGGTTTGAAACATGCCACGTCGATTAATTTCAAGGTGGAAAAATCATTGCCTTATATCATCAGACATATTAATGGACATAAGTGGAGACCCAAAGGGTAGTGAAATCAAATACAATATGAATATCTTAAGACCTATATACTCAACAATTCTATAAACAAGGCACCATTAAGGCATGTTTGAGGTTCTAAGACTGAACATTATTGGACATGATTTTGTAGACCACTCTAACAAGGGGTTGGAAACATGAAGCTACGCAATGAGAGATTGAAAATTTTGTATACCTATTCAAATAAATTCAATGATAGGTTGTATAAATTTTATTGAAGATGCATAATAAATACAAAAATGATATGACAATCATTGAGTTGATGATCACTTCCATGTCAGCATGGTGACAAATATCTAAGGAAATGTTTACAGGGAAAATTTTGAAGATGAAACCAAGGGAATATGGAGGATCTCAAATGGTATTGTAGAGGAACCAATGTAGTCATATTTGGACTCAAAAAATACTTGGATGACTCAGTACTCAGAAGACTCAGTGACTCAGATAAGACTCGGCAAATACTCGATAAAGACTCGGCAAATATGAAAAAAATAAAAATATAGCAACTTCTATGTTTTGGGGCCTTTTGGTAGGCTATGGATGTTGCCATCACATCCTACATGCATGTAGGAAGAAAAAGGGGAAACCTAGAGGCTAGTAGGCTATGATGGAAGCCTCTATAGGATGCCAAAAGGCCCAAAACACAAAAAAAAATTAAAATAAAACTTTAAAAAATGTGTTTTTGGGCCTTTTGGCAGCCTGCGTTGGCTACCATCATGGCCTATAAGCCATCATGGAAGCATCCAAAATCTTCCAATAGGCCAAAAAACACAAATAAAATAAAATAAAATAGTCATTTTAAAGTAAATTTAAAACGTTCATTTTAAAGTAAATTTAAAACGTTCATTTTAAATTTTAAAACACCCAAATAAGTCATACAGTTGTATTCACTATGGTGAATAGTCCAATTCAAGCTAAACCATTAATGTTGGATTCATTATGAAACCTAAGAGAGAGATACAAAAACTATTAATGCATTATATTGTGGTTTCAAGAGAAGAAAACAACTAATAAACATCAATGTTAATAAATTTGAAGACAAAGGTCCCTTGAGATAGAAAAATGGTCCAGAGAAGATCATTTCTAAAAATATAATATTATGTTTGATGTCTGGCTATCATCCTCAGAAGGGGATGGGTTGACCCATCATAGATACAGTGGTTGACTTACTAATTACCAGGGGAGAAAAACATCCTAAACTACTAATATACAAAGGGATGGGTACTTAGCATATTTTAGGAATTTTCATGTTTTATATGTTTCTCATTCAATGGAAAACATAAGCACTAAGCACTACACACACTCGGTAGGTAACACACCATGGGATCAACATCCTAACATTATCCTAGGTAAATATTTTCATATGTTATAACTAGATATGGAATGTACCCCCTTTATCACAAGCTACATGCTATACTAGCTATGGAGCGTAAACACGCCATCCATTGGATCAAATAAATTTTTTGAAGGAATAAGGATATTAATCAAATTCTATATCCATTCCATTATATAAATTCATATAACCATCAATCCTGAGGAATTCTATCACTATATCTAGATTGATGTAAAATATAGTGATTATCAAAATATTGGTTATCTAATGATTAAGATGAGATCAGAAGAGATACTGAGTGAGAAAGACTGGTTATTCAATTATACTAGCTATCCACTAACTGAGACGAGAGAGGGATAAATACCATCTAAAGACATACATAAACATATAAAGTCATTTTTCCATCCATCTTGAAGTAAATGGTAGCCCATGTTTCTATGTTGGTTGTTTGGGTCAACAACATCCATGTAGAGACGTATCTATATATATAAGTCATTGCATTTGAGAGAAATAGCCATTCACATCATCGATCACAGAGATAGATTGGTGTCATAATGGAATGAACCATCATTTTATTTGTTGGATGGACTCAACCTTGCATAAAACCTTCAACAAGGCCATCCAAAGCTCTAATTCTAGGTGAGTGAACCAAGCTGTCAGTTTATGAAAGGGTTATGAAGAGAAAAATTCTGGGTAGAGGGCACTAAAATGAAAGGAAACAAACATGCAACATCTCATGAAAGGGAATTTGATGGTATGTATGGACCATTGAACTCCTATGGTTTGAATTAGACTAGTAAGGACTTGTTGATACTAGTCAGTAAGAACTGAATGATATGATATGTAAGAACTGAATGATATGAATGGTTACACTACAAATGGGAATAAGAAATGAATGATATGAATGCAACGCAAGACAAATGGGATTGAGGATTGAAGAGAATATTAGGAAACATAGTTTCTTTACATTCACATTTGTTAACTTGTTCTGGGATGGAATGGCATTACATTACCTTCACTTCAGCGTTTAAAAAAAAAACTACCTACCTACACTTCAATATTATAACCAATATTATCATGCAAAAGTTAAAAATTCACATTAAACCAATAAGCTTGTGATTTTAACCTACCTACCTACGCTTTAGTATTATAACCAATATTATCATGCAAAAGTTAAAAATTCACAGTAAACCAAGAAACTTACCTGCAATTTTGTAAGGGAAGAAGGTGGTTTTGACTCTAGAGCTGCAGAATTTGTGGCCCACCTCTTCAAGAGCCTCCAGGTTATCTCCAATGTTTTTTTATCCATGTAAGCGATGAAAAATAAATACCCAGATTATAAACCCTCAACAATGTTCTATAGACATCACAATCTCCTCAATGGGTATCAATGGTGGCCTAATCAATCCCCAAAAATGCCTCTAGTCAACCCAATTCACAACTACTTTCCCCTCACAATCCATCAAACCCTCAACAATTATGAATACCCATCACAATTTTTTCAATGGGTATCGAAGGTGGCCTAATAAATGACAAAAAAATGCCTCCAGACCCAATTCACACTATTTTCCCCGCATAACCCACCAAACCTGCCTCGCCCCCATCCAACGCAAAATATTTGGCACCAACGGTCTGATTGGACTGTTTATTTGGTGCCAACGGGCTGGTTGAGTAGTCATCTATATAATTGGAGGATGAAATCTCCATGAGTTCTGGAAAATTGAGCATGAATGTCGACAAACTGAGTTGGGTCAAGAGCTGCATTTGCACATAGTTTTCGTTTTATTAATTATATTTTCATATATGTGTTTTATTTTTATTTTTATTATATTATGTTAATTTGTTTTATATTTATTTGGTTTAATAATTATTATAAAACTTTTTTAGTTTTATAAATTAGGATTAATATAAAATATAATTAATTTTTGTTTTATATAAATATAGTATGTGTTTTATTATTATATAATAATTTTTTTAATGTTATTTTTGTCATAGTAGTATATATAATAAAATTGGATCAAGTACGTTGGAGAAGAGTTTTGCGCATCGTGAATCAGGTGGGTGGTGACGTCAGATCCAAAATTTACTTGAACACCAATGCAGAAAGGAGGTCTACCTTGGTAGTGATAAGGAGAGGCCATCACATTATACATATCATATTCTATGAGGTCAGACCTATAAGAGGAAGAATCAAAATATTTACCTGAAACTCTGAGATGGGGCCTCTACCTTTACTGCATATGGATCCAAGATTGGTTTTGGTTTAGCACCCCAATTTATAATTGAGTCTTTGATTCGTTAAAATATTGTTCTTATTGATTCCACTGGTTCAATTAATGGATCAACTTCTACGACGTTTAAAGGATCTAAGCCTGGTGAATCTACATTGACTAGTGCTAGTTCAATGGTCACAGATCATGACAGCTATATTGAAGTTAGAAAAGAACCTCAGTATGGGACTGGGGACTCTCACATTGAAGGATCAATAACTAGCTATGTTTCTTATGGGTATCAATATGGTACTGGTTCTAGTACCTAATTCATAATTGTAGGCACCTAATTTTTTGTTTGGGAATTAATGGTTTGCTTCAATGTAGGTGCAACAGAGATAAATATGGTCAAGATCAATTTCATGCAATTGCTTTGTTGGATATCTTAAGCTCAAGGTGCATGGAACCATTACAGCAAAGCGTTTTCCAACATATATATCATTTGGGATTTGTGATCCCAATATTATATTTGGCAAGCAATATGAAATAAACCACTTCATATGCAATAATCCACAAAACCCTAACACTATCCCCACTTGAAAAACACTAGATATTCCTAACCCCGTAACTTGCATTTTCGATTCATAATTGTTAACCTACACATGGTCGAATATAGAAGGTAGACAATTTACAAAATTTAGTAAATTGTAACACTTCACTGTCACAATTGCAATTTTTCAATATTGTAGGACTGACACAATTAAAAATTACTAATATAACTGACAAATTCATATTCTTGTAGCTAGTCATTTTTTATGTCATGACTAAATTTGTTGTTTACATTATTCATTTTTAACTCTGTCACTTATTAGTTAGTCATATTTGTTAACCCATGACTAAATTAGTTGTTTATAGTTGGGTCACTCAAAATTGCTCATATTTAGTAGTAAATCACTTGAAAAAATTATGGTGACTCGAGTTTTTAGTCACGTAGTCACTAATTCCTCATTTTGTACTATTGCAATCTACCATTGATGACCCCACCATTAATGTTCATCTTGTGCTAGAATTCGACCCTTACCATCTACCATATTGGTTATATTCCCTCCCATGATCTCTATATTATCTTTTGCAACCTCTTCCATCAAGTGAATTCATAATGGAATTCATGTATTTAGATCAGATGCCTTGGAAACATCGTCATCATCGATCTTCTTTCCTTCCCAATTATCAAATGGTAGAATATTATTTTGAAACGTTGGTTTCAACTGATATTGAACTACTCCTTAGTCACCGGTACTCATCTAGAATGTTGAGTCCAAAGGTAATTTAAGACTATTACTAAGAACACTCCGATTGAAATATGAGTGAAACCTAAAGTTGTTGAGAATATTCACTTCGTCCAAATTTGTTCTTCTTTAGAAATTGAATCTTATACAACCCTTTTTAGTGAATTTAGAGATGTTTTCACTTGGACATATGAAGAAATTTCAAGGATAGATCCTTCGATCGTTGCTCATGAGATCAGGACATGCCTTGACGCCGAGTTGGTTCATCAAAAATTGTGTCAAGTACATCCATTAAAAGCAGTGGCCATCAAGGAAGAAGTTGAAATACTTCTTAGGCCTAGGTTCATTTACCTTGTTCCATTGATGGTGTGGATTTCTAGCATTTTTCCTATGACCAAAAAGCAAGGAATAATTAGGGTTTGTATCTATTTTCAAGACCTCAATAGGGCTTGTCCAAAGGACAATTTCCCTACTCCTTACATCAATCAAATCATTGATAATTATGTTGTAAGTTTCATCTTTTCATTTATATATGGATTTTCCAGCTATAATCAAATAGAGATACTCCCTTCCGATCGGCATAAGATGGATTGCATTTTCCCATGGGGGCCTTTTCCTACAAAAAATTTCATTTTGGTGTTACATTCAACATGCCATGTATTATGATTTCCATGACATTAAACATATCATGAAATCATACCTCGATGACATACTTTCCCATTCCCAACATCGAGAACATCATGTTGACCATCTGAGATCCATTTTTCTCAGATGTCGCCATTACAACATTCAATTGATTCCACACAAATGTGTTTTTTGTTTTGATATGGGAAAATTTCTTGGATTCATGATTTCCAAGGATGGCATTTGTATAGACCCATTGAATATTGAAGTGATCTTGTCCCTACCGGTGCCTACTAATATTACTGAACTTCAAATCTTGCAACGAAAGGAAAACTTTTTGTGTCATTTTGTTTGCAACTATGTTGAGAAAATACATAGTTTCATGCATATGTTGAAAAAGGACACACCCTTTTTTTTTGGATGACCTCACACAACGTGCATTTGAAACCCTCAAACATGATATCACACATGAACTTGTGTTACAACCACCTAATTATATTAGGGATTATTCCTTGTATGTGGTTTCATATTTAACTACTATCAGCATGGTACTAGTTGAAACATATGAACATGATTAGGAACACGTTATTTATTACCTAAGTAAGAGTCTTCTTGACACTGAAACACATTATTCAAATGTTGAGAAGTCATCTCTGGCCACGCTCGTCGTGGTCCCAAAATTCTGTCACTACATCCTACTCCACACAACTACTATGTACATGGATTCTAACCCCATGTATTAGATCTTGACTGTTCAAGTTCTTGGGGGGGAATACTCTCGCTGGATTTTCATTCTCAAGGAATTCGAGTTAGAATTTGCAAAATCTAGTTCAAAGCAGTCTCTTGTCTTCGTGGAACTTATCTGTGACCTTCCTCGTATTAATAAGGATATGCAGTCCTCTAATTCATTTCCCGATGAATCCCTGTCCCTCATTATTATGTATGATACCCGATATGGATATTTGATTTTATATCTCCAAAATCAATGCTTTCAGTAGAATGAAACCCGAGGAGAATGTCATCATATTCAACATCACGCCAAGTACTATCTTATCATCAATGATACATTGTACCATCATGGCATTGATGCAATTTTGCAGTGTTTCTTAACCCGTGAAAAGGCTGAATTAGTGTTGAATGACTGTCACTCTGGATCTTGTGGTGGTCATCTATCTGGGATGGCTACTACCTAGAAATTCTTATGCTCTAGGTACTTCTGGCCCTCAATCTTCAAAGTTTGTATGGACGTCGTGAAAAAATTCCCACCCTGTCAACTTTTCATATCAAAAAGGTGCACCCACCTTGCTCCATTACATCTATTATCAACCAAAATGACGCTTCTCCGTCCGAGTACTGACATCCAATATGTCGAGACACAAAAGGATAATTAGGATTGAAGTAAGCCAAAACACTATAGATGTGCATGACTGATAATACATAATCTCCTAACTAGCTTCATACATTTTTATTTGGATATTACGGTTGCACACGCGACTATTTGCGTTGATACCCGCGTGTCATATGCGACTATTTGCATTGCAACCCGCCTGTACATTGAACACGCGAGTTTCCTTTGAGAAATAAGCATGTCACATGCACATTTCATATATACATACTCATATGTACCTTAAACCAATGTTAAAAATAATAAATCATGATTAGTCGAGATCGATTTAGCCTTAATCCATAACTATCTCAACTGTCTCAACCATCCTAACCTTCGAAACTTCTATATTTCCCCATGTATAAATAGAGGGCATGGGATGGGGCTAATCAATCATTCTTAGAAGAGAAAATTTAATCTAGTGGTATGCCTAAGACCTCTTGAAGCAACAGAACTCAGTGTCCTCATTTTGTATAGGAATCCTTGTCTTAGAAGCTGGGTTGTAATCTCACCATTCGCTATTTATGAATAAAGAAAGTTCTTCTTCCAATCTTTGTATTGTTGCTTTCTCATGTATGATGGATTATGAATGATCTCAATTATGTTATTATGAATATGCATTTCACTAACCATTAATATATATAAGATATTGCTGGAAGAATTTGTCTTTTACAGGTGAATTGGGAGACCCCTGGAAGCTTTGAAGGAGACTGAAAGAGGAGAAGACCAAGCTTGGATCAATCGTTGTAAAACGGGTATGTAAATCCTTCTTCCTATTCCTATTTAATTTTCTAGATAATATGATTGTCAGCAAGTGTCTTAGTAAGTTGGTAACCCCAGAGACCCTAGGTTACAAGGGTGCATTGTCCTGAACAACAAAACTGGTGACTGTGCTTCGGAGTCCAGCCTATTGTGGGTCTGTTCTTTAGGCCCCCTTACCAGCCTTTGCTTATTTTTTATTCTGGGTGTGTTCAGTATGTTTTTGGCCTCTGATTTATAGTTTAGATTGTTTAGAGTCTGTTGCTATTCTTTTTTCTTTGAAATTTTTTTAGCAGCACATGTGGGTTGTATGCCTACACAGTCGTGTGTTTCACTGTTGACACCTATGTTTCCTTCTGGACAGTTGTGTGTCATACAAAATTTGTCTACATAGACAGACGTGTGTATCCTATAGCAGTCTTTCGGTCTGTTAGGGTTTTGTTGTCCCTGCTTTTTGGATTTTTGATTGCTTTTGAGGCTCTGTTTAAGACATGACTCTTTGAGTCTGAGGTCTGTACGTCACATCATATACTTGATTTTGTCAAGTCCTTGAGGTTTTTATGTTTGATTTTCTTGCATTAGTGAGTGTAGGTGGTCCTCCTGCTTAGTTTGTAATTCTGATTTCTTGTGTTCTAGGTCAGTGATCAAGTCCTTGAATGCTTTATACTCTACGCTGCTTCTTGTAGTGTCATTTCGTCATTTTTTTTCTTTGTGGATCTAGTAAACTTTTAAGTTTTATTAGTTCCTCCAAGTCAGCGTTTGTTTTAGTCTTCTTCCTCCTGGTTGAAGTAGGTCACTTTGGGATCCTTATGCCTCATTTCACTGTTGTATGCTTAGATTAGTCAAATTTGCTCAAGTTTCCATTTATTTGCATTATAGTTTTTTAATTTTTTTGAAAAGAAAAAATAAAAATATTTTGCATTAGGTTGCATGTAGTATTTCTTTTTGTTATTTTTCAAAGAAAATTTTGAAAATTCTTAAAAATTCTTGTAGTTTCTCATACTTAGTTTTAAGTTCATTAACTTGCATTTGCAAAAAGAAAAGAAAACGTTGGCTTAGTAGTTTTGAAAGTTTACTTTTATGCATCATTTTCGCTTTCTTTTATCGAGTCTATAACACCACATAAGTTTCACGCCATTTTCCTCTGACTAAAAATATCCTTATAAAAAGAATGATATAATTTAAAATTTATTAGTAAGTTTTTCTTTTTAGGCTCCTACACCAACTAGCTTAGGCTAGACTTGTGGAATAGGGAGTTTTAACTCTCCATAAGTACTTGATTTCAGACGTAGCTTTCCAATCACTAGGTAAATCCTCCTCTATGTTGATTGTATCTGGGAATCTCCTCTCAATTGGGAGTTAAGCATGAGGCCGCATGATGACCTGGACTAAGGAGATAACCCTTCAATTCCTTGTTCAAGCGTAGACCAAGAATTTTACCCATCTGGGGACTTCTGTCAATACCACCTCTTGGGCCCCATGGGTTGCCGGTGTTGACAGGGTTTCAGGATTTTCTACCCTTCCCATGCATACGAATCATGCTTGTGAATGCCCCCCCAGATTTTCACTATAGTTACGGTAACCTATAGTCTCTTTGATATCTAGGGTTCATACACAGGTATACCGAAAGGCTATTTCTGGTCTACCTTGGACGGGCTTAGAAGGTAACCCTGATAGAAGGTGTAGGAGGGAGCTTGGGTGATTCCTCTGCTTGTGCCTAAGAACATATACAGGGATGTCAAGTAACCATCTATCAGCTTTCTTTTGGAAGGAACATCTTATACCCACTTGTCTGTTTGGATTTAGGAGATTTTTTTAGTGAGTGTTGTGTGGTTTGTTTGTATTTAGTTGGCCTTATGGTGTGTGAAGAGTCAATTTTTAAATATGGAGGACCAACTTCTCAGAAGGTCAAGAAGGTTGCAAAACCTTCCTCTATCTTTTACAGTGGAGCCTCCACTACCCTCTCAAAGGAAGAGATTAGATACTGATGGTTCTTTCAAACTGGTAGGCGTAAGTGAAGTTCTAGGTGAACTAGAACTTAGGACAAATTAAGTTGATACAACCACAGAAGAGATTAAGGACTTGTAGGCTAACGAGTTTGCAATAAAATTTAACCCCCCTCTTACTAATTTAAATGGTCCTGTGATCATCCAAGTTCTTCCATTCACTTCACATGTGATTAGTGTTCAAATGAGCAACATTATTTAAAGCTCTGCAAAGGGTATATCTACCCCCACCTCAGCCATGTTGGATGCAGGAGTGCCACCTCCCCCTGTTGGTAATCCTACACCAAGTCCACCTAATTCACCTTTATCACCAAGTAGTCAGGTGGTTCAACAACCGACTTCCTCAAATGCAGTAGGTACTTATAATGGGGTTGTCACTGGGATTCCCAGTGCTCCTTTTGATTCACCCTCTTTTATGAATATTGCTCAGAGTGGTATTGTTGGATGCTCTTCATTTGTTCAAGGATTCCAATGGAATGGGGGGCATATTCCCCCATCCACTCCTTATGTGGTCCCTACACCTGCATATGTGTGGATGTAGTTTGGAAATACAAACACTTATGATCAAGGTTTCCAAACTCTGGTTTCATATACATTTACGAGCTCTCCTTTCTCGCTTTTTAGCGGAGGGATACTCGCTCCAGTATTTCAAACTCTAGTTTCATATGTAGGGGCTCAAACTACTTATACTGTACCGTGCACAAGTAATCCACTGTCTTATGGGTGGAATACATTTCAAAGTAGTACAACTACTTCACAATCGAAATTTGGGGCCAACCCCACTTTTACATTTGGGAACTAGGGGGAAGGTCCTTCTACCTCCCAAACGCGTTCCTTTCAGGCTTCAGTGAGGCCTAAGATTTCGTTCCTGGCAATGTTAAACTTGCTAGATTTGAACAAGTTGATGAATGACCCAGTGAAACATAGTGCCACATGGCCACCTATTCCAACCAAATTACCTTCGGACATTCCCAAGTTCAAGGGAAAAACTAGTGAAGATCCAGGTGCTCACATCACCACGTTCCATTTATGGTGCTCTTCGAACTCACTAAACAATGACACCATTTAGTTGAGGCTGTTCCAAATAAATTTAACTTGTGTTGCAGCAAAGTGGTATATTGAATTTCCCTCTGTTGCGTTTGATAGTTTTTGGGACTTAGCGAAGGTATTCTTGAACCAATTCCAGATTCCTGTCCGGTATGATGCCGACACAGACCTCTTGTCTACTTTTCGGTAAGAAAAAGCCACTCACATCTCGGATAATATCCAAGAGTGGCAAAGATGGAAGAGGCTTATAAAATCTACTATCCCCCTCGACATTCTATTAGAGTGGTTCCTTAAATATTGGTTTCCTTATATATCTAAGGATGTATCCACTTCGGGGGTGACCACTAAAGAAGAGGCCATCCTCAGGGCCTAGTAGATGGATTTGATATATGCTCATTCTAGATATTATATGAAATCATACCTGAAGCATCGCGGTCTACCCATAGTGTCGAGAAACCCATACCTAGACCCCATGCTGATGGCATGGTTGGTTCAATGAATTCTCCCACTATAGAGTCTTTGGCCAAACAACTCCATGAGTTTTTCGTCAAGAATTCTACAATAGAGAAATCAAAGGCTTCCCCCTCACCCCAAAACGCAAATTTTTTCACGAAATATTCCCAAAAGGGAAATCAACATCCCAGTGGGAAAAAGAAGAAGGGGAAGAAAGGTGAGGGAAACCAAAACAAGCCTAAACCCACAAAAAATGTTGATGGGGGAAATAAGGATAAGAAGAAGGTGAAATTTCTCTGTAATTTGTGCCAGGGAGATCACTTAACGCATCAATGCCCTCTCACGGAACATGCTCAAAAGTTGCTCAAGACCCAACAACCAGCTGTCCTGAAGGACCCTTTTCTCCAAGGACAGAATACAAATTTTGTTTCTAATGTAGCTAGGGGCACTTAGGGTTCCCCTCTTGACCAAAATTATACCAACATGGTATGATCTAGTGCCTTGCTCCAAACAATAATTAAAAATTATGAGACAGAGGATCCTGAGAAGGGTAAGTCTGTTGGTGAAACCTCTAACCCTCTCACAATCGAGAAACCTGCTCATCCAATGCCCAAAATACCGAAATGTATATTTAAAAGGAATTTCACAACCCAAACTATAGGGTTGCTTCTAACTACTCTATGGTGGAATATTTGACCCAAACCCCTTGTGTGATGTTCATGTTGGAAGTGCTTCAGAGTTGTCCTGTTCAACGGGATGCCCTTTTAGCAGCTTTAGGCAACATGGATTATTTGAGTCTGATGGAAAAGTTCAATCTATTAGATGTTAAGATCTGCCCACCATATCATGTGGCCTTATCAGTAGATGTCATCCATGGAGGTAAAACCATTGGACGCACAGTTGTTGATGAGGGTGCTTTCACATGTGTCATGTCTCTTTCTTACTAGAAGGATTTGGGTTACCCGAAGCTATTTCCATCAAACACCTTGCTTACTACTTTCGATGGGTGGTCTTTCCACCCACATGGTATCCTACCAGATTTTGAGATTAATTTAGCAGGGAAAATAGTGTCTTTTGAAGTGGAGGTTATTGATGCTCCATTGGACTATAACTTGCTTCTAGGGAGAAGTTGTACATACACTATGTGCACAATTGCTTCCGTTTTTCTTCGAGTAATGGTTTTTCCACATGAAGGAAAGTTGGTTACTGTTGACCAACTCAATTTCACTCGAAGGAGCCATTTGGAAATGAATGAGTCCACGGTCCCATTGGTTGATCAGGTCAAGCCTTCTACTGAGAGCTTGGGATCTTGTATGTATTGATATCCAAGCCCCGATAAATTATCTAGATTCCATGAGTGTAGGTAATTATATCGCAACGGTTGTCAATAGCACTGATCTTCAGTCCTTCCTACCCTTCACAAACCTCGTCTTCCCTTATCTATAATGGAAGTGGCTTACCAATATATCATTAACACCACTGCTAATACGATCTTGATTCCTTCTACAGTATCAGAGGAGTCGGAAGAAGCTTATCTGCCTACTTGGGCAGAGAACTCATTATATTCAGATGACTAATTAGACATGGTTTTTCCTTCAGATTAAGCCATTTTGGAATCCATGAGTGGGCAAGACAATATCTGTGAAGCTATTCACCATAGATCCTACTTTCTTCCAGAGCTAAGTAGAATTGAAAACTAGGAGTTCCATGTGAGACGGGCATATGATGTTTATCTACCAATTAATCCCTTTCCAAGGGAGGGAATTTTTTCTGAGGGGAATATGGAAAATATTTCTGTTACCATTCCTATCAACATCTCTGCAAACCCCAACATAATAAAAAATGTACATATTTGTGCAAGCTGCTCTCCGGAGGAGATTTCTATCTATACTTCCTTATTTAAGGAGTTTTGTGACTTATTTTTCAGGTCATACGAGGAGATGTCAAGCATAGATCCATCGATTGTTAAACATGAAATCCGAACCGATCCTGATGGTAAACCGTTTTGAAAAAATCTCATACCTGTTAACCCACGTAAGGCGGCAGCCATTAAGGCTGAAGTGGAAAAAGTGCTGAAAGCTAGTTTCATACACCCGATTTCTTTGACGGAATGGGTATCCAACCTTGTTCCTATTGATAATAAACAAGGGACGATATGCGTATGTATAGATTTTCATGACTTGAACAAAGCATGTCCCAAGGACAATTACCCCACACCTTTCATAGATCAAATCATTGATGCTTGTGCAAGGAGTGAATTTATTTCGTTTATGGATGGATTTTCCGAGTACAATCAAATTCAAATTAAGACAAAATACCACAACATAAAACAGATTCTATTTTTCCATGGGGTGCCTTCGTGTACAAAAAAATTCCCTTTGGATTGAAAAATGTAGGGGCTACCTTTTAGCAGGCAATGAATTTTTCCTTGCATGACATTAATAACATTGTCGAGCCGTACCTAGATGATTTTCCTACTCATTCTCATAAGAGGATTGATCATCCAGATCATCTCCACTTGATTTTCGAATGATGTGGACATTACAAAATACGCTTGAATCCCCACAATTGTGTTTTTCGCGTCGAGTCAGGACGGCAGCTTGAGTTCATAGTTTCAAACAAAGGTATTTAGGTGGATCCTTTGAAAGTAGAGGCCATTGTAAATATGCCTCCTCCTCGTTCTATCAGGAAACTTCAAAGCCTGCAAGGAAAGTCTAACTTCCTTCAACGTTTTATTGTTAATTATGCCAAGATCGCTAAGGGTTTCATGTGCCTGTTGAAGCAGGAAACTCCATTTTTACAGGATGAAACCACACAACTTGATTTCAAGGCATTAAAGAAAGCTTTGTTGTTGGCTCCTTTTCTACACTCGTCGGATTACTCTCGAGATTTTATATTGTTTCTGTCTACATCGGAATCGACCATTGGGGTAGTATTAGTCTAGGAAGATGACAAGCTCCAAGAGCATGTTGTCTATTACTTTAGTCGTGCATTGGTTGGTCCTGAACTTCGATACTCCCATGTTGAGAAGTTGGCTTTAGCAGCTGTTTATGTTGTATAGAGGTTACGTCACTACATCCTATTGAGGACCACTACAATAGTGGAAGATGTTAATCCCCTTTAGTATGTTTTGTCTCGACACATAATCCAGGGAAAATTTAATAAATGTATAGTCATTCTAGAGGAGTTTCACTTGGATTTTCAATCTTCCAAATCTAAAAAGTCCTTAGTTTTTGCAGAACTTATTGCAGAATTTCCAACGGAAGAAAATGTAGCGGTTGAAGAAGACTCTTTCCCAGATGAGTACATTTTTCTGATTTCAACCTCTGATCCTTGGTATGAAGATATACTTTTCTATCTCCATAATTTGAAATGTCCTGCAGCCTTCTCAAGGGAAGAGTGGCATAAATTGCGCGTACAAGCGAAAAACTACCTTATCATCAGGGATACTTTGTATCGTAGAGGGGTAGACTATGTTTTGCGTCAGTGCCTCACCCATGAAGAGGTTGAGCGTGTCCTAAATGTTTCCCATAGTGGAGCATGCGAGGGTCATTTATCTGGGTTAGCAACAACTCAGAATATTTTATGTGTCGATTATTTTTGTCCCACAATCTTTACAGATTGTGTGAAGGTTAAGAAGCACTGTCATCCATGTCAACTCTACACCAGAAAAATGCGGTCACATCCTGTTCCTTTGTTTCCCATCATCACGGTGGGCCCCTTGACTAAGTGGAGGGTAGATTACGTGACGTGCAACCCAATTTTGGCTGGGGGAGAAAATATATCATTGTCATTTTTTATTACTTCACCAAGTGGGCAGAGGCAATGCCTACCTTCAGGGATGACGACGAAACTACAGTTATTTTAATATTCAACCAAATTATCACTTGCTTTGGAATTCCAAAGGATATTTTCATTGACCATGGTAGTCATTTCCAGAATAGCATGATGACTGAATTGGCTACTATGATAGGGTTTAATCAATATCACTCGTCTTCCTTATACCCACAAGTGAATGGTCAAGTCGAGGCAGTCAATAAGACCTTGAAGACCATTCTTAAGTGTACTATCAACGTAGCCTGGTCTAATTGGCACATTATGCTATATCATGCACTTTGGGCATACCGAAGCAATTTTAAAACTGCCACATGTTTTTCACCGTTCCAACTCATTCACGGGGTGGAAGCAGTCACTCTGGTTGAGTGTGAAATTCCATCACTTAAAATTTCCATTCATGTACCCCCAGACACGACTGAATTAGAATAACATTTGATACATTTGGAAAATCTAGATTAACGATGCAGAGATGCGTGAACGACAAATGAAGCTCATAAGAATAGGGTTAAAAACCAATATGATAAAATGGTTAATCCTAGAATTTTCTCTAAGGGGGCGCTTATCTTGCTCAAGAATCAAGACAAAGAACCCCTGGGGGCAGAAAAGTTCAAGTCCATGTGGTTAGGAACCTACATTATGTCGAAGGTCTTGAAAAAGGGGCATATGAGTTAATTGATTTTGATGGAAACAAGATGCATGAGCCTAGGAATGGGATCTACCTGGAGAAGTACTATGCCTAGGCTTAGTGCTTCTTCTTGTATTTTTATTGTATGTAATATTATGTACAATAGCTATCTAGTTAGTGTTCTTATATCATCTGGTGATTTTTATAGATTCCAGCGAAGTGGTTCATAGGTTTTGTGGATAGCGCTAGTCGTCATACTTGTAACTTGGATTCAGTCGCATGGGTCATATGATTCACCCTCAGGATAACTAGTTTCCTATAGAGGTGCTTGTCTAGGTCTTGCTACCAATATTGTGGCCGAGTATAGGTTTGTTATTGAGTTATTATGTGATTCCTTGTCACATGGTATCACCCAGTTGGAAGTCAGACTTAACTCTCAACTTGTAGTTTCCCATCTCAATGGAGCTTATCAGGTGTGAAACCCTACCTTGTGACATCATTTTTTGCAGGTTATATTACTTGAAAGAAATTTCAATTATATTTCATTTAATCACATTCCACGTAATGAAAATACATTAACTGATGCATATGTGAAGTATATTCTAGATCGACACTTAACACACATTTTGTAAAATATACACAACAGATACATTTGGAATACATGTAAATAACCAGGATATATAT
>LPNX010468837.1:266526-281499 GCA_001517045.1 Pseudotsuga menziesii
AAATGCCTATAAATCTAGGCCTGATCACTCACATCACCAGCATCATCATCATCATCATCAACTTCTTCAATTGTAGCAGGCTCTTCAGCTTCTATATGCATTAGAACGGCCCTGGCTACCCTCCTCATGAGGCATATCTAGGTAGGTGGAATCCCTACAACAAATTCTTGCATGATAGCAGGAATCAACTCAACTAATATAGTTGGAACTCTTTGGATCATCTAGGCCAACTTTCCCTCGAGTACCCTCATCAAACCCTGGTCTCCACCTGGTACAGGTCATACATACATCCTGGGATGCCTATCTGGGTAGATAGGTCCAACATCTGCATTTTAAATATTAAATGGATTAAAAAACTCTTATACATATGTATATAATTTTATGACAAAATTCATAAAAATTTCAAAAACATAAAAAATAAAAATACCTAGCTCTCCCCACACTCCTCCTGGCGAGAGGACGATATCATTGTCTCCTCAAAATTCTAAACATGTATATGGAAACTACTCAAGTGCTGGTAATTGTCATCCCCACCACACATAGAAGTCATCATCGTATGCACCCTGAACTGATCCTCCACCACCTTGGTGAAGGAAGAATTCTCCCCACCTAGTCAACCTAGGTTGCCGAGGAGAGAAAGATGGAAGTGGTACTACAGGACTGATTGCAAGCACTCTCTCAAAGAAGAAGGCCACTAATATACTTGAATACCCAAAATTCTTGTGGCACCCTCTCTTACAATTAGAGAGTTGTTTCTTCATAATCGAGATTACACCTGAGCAACAATCAAACACAATACCCTATAAACACTCCACTTCCACCCTCATTTGTATTTGAGTGGCAAGATGTAATGATGAAGATCCTGCAACCCGACCTATTGTACTTACCACTACCTATAGTGGGAAGTTGGAAATATGAGCAATTGGGATGCATGATCCCTTCTTCTGACTCCCATGCATGCAATAGATCTCCACATAATATTGGACACTCATGGGGTCACCGCCCCTGGCATTACCTTCGAGGTTGATAAGCATTCCCATGATGAAATAAATGTCTTCTAAAGCTATCTCCAAGATCTCACCTTGAATATCAAAAGTTTCGAGGTCATGATCCCAATAGCTAATCAAATGTTCAAGCAAGCGGACATTGGCCCGCATTGGAGAAGTGCTAAAGAACTTTAGTAACCTGCATTGACGTAATGCATTAACAATGGGGGCATCACATAGGGCATCGTGTTCCATATCCTCATGTTCTCATTCCCTTCATTCCAAAACCATGGTTGAACCTTCCCATATGACCATTATTAAACATTAGAATTTATCAAATTCTTTTAGTTTTGGCCATTTTTAAAAATTCCTATGTTACTCAATACACACAACTGTCTTTTAAACAAGTCGTGTTTCATAAGCGAGTTGTCTTCGGGTAGGTCGTGTGTACATGACTGTATTAGTCACATACCTGCATGTGCCATGCAACATCCCTAGGGCAGGCCCAAAACATGAAAATTTGCATGAAAATGAAAATTAAAATGGTTGGAATGCAAGAAAGAAGAAAGCTATCTAACCTGACACTTGCTGAATTTGAAATCATCCATCAGTTTGTCCGTGTTGAGAAATCCAAGTCAGAGGTAAAATCTTGCTAAATTGGGTAAAAACATGAAATGGTCTGTTTTAATTCTATTTTTGAACTATATATAGGAAAAGTTTCAATTTTTGGGTTTTTAACATATAGTTTGAAAATTATTTTTATAATTGAACTAATACCATGTCCGTTTTCCTAATGCAATAGGTTTGAAGTCTTCTAAAATTTGTTATCCGCTCATATAGGGTAGGATTTGGGATTTTCATATGTCATTATGCATCTATACCTTATCCTCTCTTAATCCTAGGATGACTTCTTTGACAACGGACTATGGTGTTTAACCATTTTTACCTCGTATACATCATTGTTCTTCCATGGATAGAGCCTCTCTTCTAGGAGTACTGTAGTTTAGAACACTTTGTTTCCTTTTGGTACTCATGCCGCATTTGTCATAGGTTTAGGGGAGCTTTCTTAGCTATTTTTCACGCCAAATTGAGCCTTATTTTGGTCTCTTTTTACAAGCTATCCCTTTTTTATAAGGCTCCCCGCCCTTATGGAGTTTCTTTAGGCCCAGGTCTAACTCCTCAAAATAGACTTGACTACTGAGTAAACTTGTCCATTCAGACTCGTTAAGAATATGTGAATGGGAATCCACATTGGTGGTAGGTTATCACTTTTTCATACCATGTGGAATAATACAAAAAAGGAACACTCTCTTTTCTTCGGAATTGAGAAGAGTATTCTCAGGTATAGGTTTATCGCTTTTTCGGACCTCAGGGACTAAACTTACAAAAAAGTAGCACCCGGTATCAGCTTAGTTTTCTCTTTTTCTTTCTCTAGACCTAAACATGAAAAATATTTTGAGTGTATCGTTTATGTCTTTGTCATGCTCGTTAAACCCCAAAGAACAAAGCATCAAGTTTACTATTGTAAGCGCCATTTCTCGTAACCAAATGGATATTTTCGAGTGATATTTCCTTCCTTCACACTCATAAAACTCAGGCTATATGCTGCTTTTGAAGGGGCGTTGGGTAGGTGGTAATTTAACCTTTTTTGGACCTTCTTGACTAAGTACGAAAAATGTGTGCCTTACTTCTTCGGAAGCTAAGAGAGTTATTTGGTGGTATGTTTTATACTTTTCCAGCCTCAAGAGACTAAATTGGACAAAAAAGCACCCCCCTAGAGTCTTCTTCAGAGTTTTTAGACTCTCTAAATATGAAAACACCAACGAACATGTACTAGTTTGGGCTCGTAAAGTCCACGAATCAATCACTTTATGAAGCATTATTCTCTCCCCTCTTCAAGCTTGTCAAAAATGAAGAGAGACCTGAGTTGACTTTCCTGGACTTGTTAAAATTTAACAGGAAAGATAAGGAAGAAGTACTCTCTTTGGGTTATGAATAATGGTAGCATGTCCTCCTTGAACATAGCACTCTTTGAACTTTCCGATACTCATGTTTCAGTTTACATTTTTAGCTCAGCTATCACTTCGAGTCTTTACTCCTCCACTTTTCCTTTATACTTGGGGAATCTGATCATGTCTCCTACATGATATATAAGTCTAGTTGTTCTATCTGCAAGTTACAAGATGACTTGGGTGATCTTTGTGCCATTCTCACTATTCACAGATTTATCCCTTCAACTGACTATTACCCTGATTCCATCACTATATTATCTGAGTATTACTTGTGTCTACCTTCTCGTATCCAGTTCCTAGTCACTCTTGTGATCCGTTGGAGGATCCATTGCCTTCCTCATCATAGTATGGTTTCTCATCAGTACTTATTAAAGATGAATACCTAGAGCTTTGATGATGGTACCTCAGGATTCACTGTCATTATTGGTGAACTTCTTTGCTTCAGTTGTCAGTTTCATTCATTATCTGACATTCTGTTGAGTCTCTCCCATGTTCGAATTCAACACACCTATTTACATGGTAGAGATTGTACTGGTTCCTTTGGATTTCAATGAAGACCTTAGGTTCACATTTATAACCTAAGTCGTGCAAGAATATTTTGTGATCAGTTACACAACTTCCATATTTTGAAGACTCGTCATTGTATATTGTGGCTTCCACCTTTGTAATATACGTGGTCTTGTACCCGTATCATATGATGCAATAAAATATTGTAAATGAGCTAGTGTTCCATTGCCAACATGGCATCCTCGTATATGATTTTTTATATGACATTGATATGTATTTGTTTCAGGTACTTCCTATGTTTCCTTGGACACTTGAGTTCTCCAATATTGAAATATTGCAATGTATTTTGGCCATCGCTTCCCTCTGACCTCACACATTAGGGGGCATCTATTATCAACCAAAAAGGCACTTCTCCATCCGAGTACTAACATCCAATTTGTCAGGACACAAAAGGACAATTAGGTTTGAAGTAAGCCAAAAAACTATAGATGTGCATGACTGATAATACATAATCTCCTGACCAGCTTCAAACATTTTTATTTGGAGATTAGGGTTGCACACACGACTATTTGAATTGCAACCCGCGTGTCATACGTGACTATTTGCATTGCAGCCCATGTGTACATTGAACATGTGATTTTCCTTTGAGCAAGGAGCATGTCACACACACCTTTCCTATATACATGCTCACTTGTACCTTAATCCAATGTTAAAAATAATAAATCATGATTAGTCGTGATCAGATGAGCCTTAATCCATAATTATCTCAATTGTCTCAACCATCCTAAACTTCGAAACTACTTTATTTCCCCATGTAAATAGAGGGCATGGTATGGGGCTAATCAATCATTTTTAGAAGAGACAATTTATGATGGTGGTATGCCTAAGACCTCTTGGATCAGCAGAACTCAGTGTCCTCGGTTTGCAAAGGAGTCCTTGTCTCAAAATTTGGGTTGTAATCTCACCATTCTCTATTTATGAATAAAGAAAGTTCTTCTTCCAATATTTGTATTGTTTCTTTCTCATGTATGATGGATTATTAATGATCTCAATTATGTTATTATGAATATGCATTTCAATAACCATAAATATATATATATATATATGAGATATTACTGGAAAAATTTGTCTTTACAGGTGAATTGGGAGAGACCTGGAAGCTTTGAAGGAGACTGAAAGAGGAGAAGACCAAGCTTGTATCAACTACCGTAAACCGGATAACTCAAGCCTTCTTCCTATTCCTATTAATTTTCTAGATAATTTGATTGTCTACAAGTGTCTTAGTAAGTTGGTAACCCCAGAAACCCTAGGTTACAAGGGTGCATTGTCCTGAGCAACAACACCCCATCATTGTTGTCAGTCCTTCCAAAAAATGGGGTATTGATTTCATGCACTATAATCCTACCTCAGCTAGGGGGCATGGTTACATCATTTTAGTTGCGTATTACTTCACAAAATGAGCTGAGGCTATTCCTACATACGTTGAAGATGGAAAAATTGTCGCCCCACTTCTTTTTAACCACATAATCGCTAGGTTCGAAGTCCCACAAGTGATCATGACTAATCACGGTTCACATTTCCAAAACTATATGATGTTGGAACTAAGTTCCAAACTAGGTTTTCACCATGATAAATCCACACCCTACTACCCGTGGGCTAATGGCCAAGTTGAACCTATCAACAAAGCATTAAAAACTATGCTTCAACGAATGGTAGGCTGAGCTAAGTCTAGTTGGCATTTACAACTATTTTCTGTATTATGGGATTATAGGACCACCGTTAAGAAATCCACCAACTTTACTCCATTTCAATTGGTGTATGGGTAGGAGAAAACTCTTCCTTTCGAATGTGATATTCATTCCCTGAAACTTGTTGTGGAACTGCTACCCAATACCACTTTAGAGGAAGAACAGTTCTTGTATCTAAACAAACTTGATGCGACTCGTCAAGATGAAACATTAGCAAATGAGGTGCATAAATGAAAAATTAAAGCTCATTATGACCGATCCATTCAGCCTTGTATCTTCAATGAGGGGACCTGGTCCTGACATATGACTAGAAACATGATAAATTGGGAGGTGGAAATTTTGATTCCATTTTGCATGGGTCGTACATTGTTAGTCTTGTTTTAGATAAAGGAGTGTATGAGATGATAAAATAGGATGGGATAGCTTTGGGTGAGCCCCAAAATGGGATCTACCTTAAGAGTTACTATGCTTAGGCCATCTAGCATAGATACCTTGTAAATATTGTTTATAGAGTGGTCTGTGTGTAGTTTTGATTGTGATTTTGTTTTGAATCTAGGATTCATCTTAGGTAATCCTGCTTATATAGTTTTATTCTTGAATGAACAGATGACCACCTACTCTAGATTTATGGATGGTGCTAGTCATTATACTTTGAATTTTGCATCAGCACCTTTGGTACTCTTTTCCCCTAGCGGTGATTTGGTAAGATCAGGAGGAACTTGTCTAGGTCCCTCCATGAGAAATCTTGCAGACTATCATGCAGTGATTGGTTTATTAACTGAATCTTTAACAAATGGTGCAAGTCAAATTAAGGTTTATTTAGATTCAGAATTAGTTCTACATCAATTAAATCGAATCTACACAATATGTAACCCCTTACTTATTCGTATGTTTTGAAGGGGTCGTCTTCTTGAGAGGTCTTTCAAGGGTGTTTTGTATCATCATATCCCAAGACATTTGAATTAAGTGGCTTATTCCTTATCCAATTATGTTTTGAATTGGTACTTAGCTCATGTTTGATGTTCATTTAAGATTGATAACATGTATAAAGATCACAAAAACACATAATAAGTATCCAATCATGTAAAAAACACATCACATATACACATTTATGTATAAAGTTTCTATATATGTATAACTGATATTGAGGAAAAATATGAAATCCATAAGCTTTTAGTGTACCCAAAAATATGAAACTATCAAGTTTCTAGTAAATCAAAAGGTCAAAAATATGAAGCTTTGAAGCTTTTAGCATATATACTACAAAATAGGAGTCACTCTAGATTAATCCTCATGATCATGGTAGCACATGATGATGCAAGCTACTCTACAGAGTATCCTCCAAAACCAGCCTGATACTCCTGTAGTGTGGCACTAATAACTCTTGTGAAGGTCATCAATAGAGATGTCTGGAAGGCCATCAGTTAGTCTCTAGATTTTGTCTTTAATATCTTGTAACTCATCATCTACCTCCACGTTCTAGATTGCAATATATCTCACCATCCCTTGCCTCTCAATAGGAGATGCTCCTACATCTTGGGATGGACCAATGTTTGTGAAATAGTATACCATATCTTAGTATCACCAAAACAAAAAAAATGAAATATAATATAAAGCAAAAGCAAAATGAAAGTAGCATCTTTTTTACCTCGGTCATCCTTGAGTAATGAAATATCAAGGTCACCCATGAAATTGGTCCCCGCATATGCATAGTCCTATACCATTATAAGTTGGACTTGCAACCACTACAAGAATATTGAACCATAAGTCACAGTGGGCCTTCCACCACCTCTACGACAAGCCATAGCCTCTACCCACCTTACCATATGTGGATCCTGAGACTCTGACCTATTAAGTGGCACTTAAGGGTGTAACAGAGGTACCATTTCTAGGAATAAATATATTGCCACATCCCTGTAACCAAATATATTTAGTTATCCTCGGCAACACTTTATAAGTTTTTCTTTGAGGCTCATTAATAGCCCCTCACTCCAGTTGAAGATAGTTGGATCCATGCACTCCAACGCATATTATATGTGAGCTCTAGTAGTCTGATGGGTATCCCTACTTCCCACTACCTTATCCATAGTGAAGGCTACCATCCTCAATGGTTGATCCATAATGTGTTTGATCGGAATCTTTCCCCCTTGGGACCTCATTCTGATCACGCAATACTCGTCGATGAGATCATCATGTCTCCTCCTCTAGGACCGAAGAGTGATACCGGACTTCCTCTTTTGGATAGTCTGGTCAAGAAATAGATGTCCTAGAAATCAATCATCAGGATGTGAGTGCCCACCTGGAAATGTTGTTGATCTAGGTCCCACATCTATATCAAGTGATCTAGTATATGAACATGGGCACTCATACATGGAGTCCTTAAGTACTTGAGGAGTGCACACTCCCTCAATTCTCTCACCATAATTGGGTCATTTGTCACTCATGAATCATCTAATTCATGTTCATGGTCCTTCCAAATGACAGTTTTTTGTGTCAAATGCATGTGTGGCACCCACATGATAACCATCAAATTCATTTCATTGAAACAATAACTTGAAATTCATGCTCAGTATATTATTTTTGAACGGTCATGGAAGCTGATGCACTTTCATCAAGGGAATAGAGTGATGGAGCCTCTTATTTTAGAGGACAGAGTGCCCTTGAATCTCTTTCCCCTTTCAGGGAGTGTGTCGGTGCACCTCCAGAAAGGGAGAAGACCATATCCCAGGGTGCACTCTTCCCCTTACTAAATCCTTCCTAAAACCACTAAAAAGCATGATAAACAATAAAAATTCAACCATGAAAATGAAGGGCAGGATGAGAACTCTTACATACTCATGGTGATTCATCGAATGGGTGTTTGTAGATCCTGAGATCCTCATTGCAAATTCTCCTTTAAAACACAAACTTTCACTCAAATCCTATGGTAAAAACACAATGGTAAATAATTTTCACTATTTCACCTTTTTTATATTTTTTTTAACTAGAAAATAATTGTTGAAATATTTCAATATTATAGGTTTTTACCATGTTTTTCAATATTTTTTCGGTGAAAATTTCCTAATATTTTTTTGAGGATTTCAAGACGTTATTGGATTTTTTTGGCTACGATAGAGTTTAATTTTTACCTTTTCATGCTCTGGCTCAAGTTGAAAAAAGTTTGAACTCCTTTTATAGCCTAGTCGTGTTCATTAAAATCTCATGGAAAAGGTATTGAGTATGCTTTTATCGCTTTTTCGGACTGGTAAAAATGGATACGAAAAAGGAAACCCCCTTAGAGTCATATTTAAGCTCATTTTAGGATCTTTAAATCCGAAAATATCACCGAGAGAACTTGATTCTTTCATTTTTGTAAAATTATTTGAAAGGTTGTCTATCTAGTGACAGTTCACCCCTTTTTCAGACCGTTTAGACTTATTTACGAAAAAGGTACACTCTAGTTCATCATGACTAGAATATTTATCCTAGGTATCGGTTTATACTTTTTCAAAACTCGGGTACTAAATTTATGAAAAAGTTCACTTTTGAGTCTTGTTAGTCATTCAAACTCTCTAAACATTAAATGATAATTGATTTTACCTTCTTCGTACTCGTAAAATAAAGCAGTGAAGGACCCTCTTGTGGGAATGAACCCTTCCTTTCTCAGGTTCATAAAACATATGAGGTTGGACTCATCACTTGATGAGCTATATCAAGCATTTGTAACCCTTTTCAAGATCGTTAAAAAGAAAAGAGGTACTCATCCATCTTGATGGGGAAATTGAGGGAATGGGGAGACATTTTCATTTGTGCTAATGGAAGCTCCTAGTCACTCTTGAACATGGAACCTATTTGCATTTCATTCAAAAATTTGGGTATTCAAATTTTCATCGAGTTGATCCACTTTCATGAGTCATTTAACTCCTTTTAGTCAATTCAAACAATGCATCATCCGATCTTTGCATTATTTCTGGTCTTTTCCTCGTTGAGTCAATGTTGTCAAGTCACTTGTCATGTTGTTCAATGTTTAAGGGGATTATTTATCATAGTCTACTTCTGCAGCTGCTTTACCTTCCTTCTATTTGGTCATATCCGAAACAGTCTCATGGTTTTTCCATTCTCAAAATCACTTCAAAAATCACTCTTATTCCAATTTTTGTGTCGATGATGGATTAAACATCATGGCCCTCCTTTGACGATTCTATTCCCATCGATATCATCACATTGTCTAGGAATTAGTCGTAGAAACCAATCAAGTACCTTGAAGCTTGCATGCCTCCATCAAATTTTTCCTCGCTTTCGACAGTAGGCTTTCATCATTGGCCTCTAATTGGAATATTCCACTGATTGTTTGACTTCATCTCATCTATTCACATACAAAGGAATGTACTAGGGTACCTTGGGAATCATTAACATTAATGTTGATTTCCCTCGCACGTGTTAATGGTGTACACCAATGACTGCTAAAAGTACTTTCTACAATGTTTGAAATCAAGACATATGTTCACATGGATAGAATATTACTATTCAGGATTGGAATGAAGACCATGAGTGGTTAGGTATTCACTTGCATATGTGCCTATCCTCAGGTTGTGATGGAGTAATTTCGATTCATTGCATGGATCCACATTGTATGTTTGGTGGATATGCTCAAGTTTGAGTCAGGATGATATGTATCTACAGTGTATATTCTATATCCATATCATGATTTGAGTCTTGTTGATCATGGATCTATACTTTATTATTGGTATCCATGACTTGGTCATTATACATGGATCTGCATTGTATTGGTCAGCAGCCATGATTTGAGTCATATAGTTTGTAAATGGTCCTATGTTAAGTCTTCACTCACCACTCTTTTGCCTCTGATTCCATATCATGTCTAGCAAATTATTTCACCTATCACATCCCTCTAGCTTCATACTTTGGGGGGGAATTTTTTTGCACCCAAAATTTGTCTTTGTGCTCAATCCCCTAAAGTTTCCTATCCAAACCATCTTTTGGAGGAGATTTTTGCTCAAATATAAAAGGCATTCCACCCTTTTCCCTCTGACATAGAGTGTCATCCTTTCCTTATGCATGTTTCCTAATGACAAGGTGTGTTGGTGACACTTGTGGCCTAAGGAAAAGGAGTGTCAACACCTCCTGCTAGTGCACAAGGAGTGCCAACACTATTAAAATGGAAAAAAATGTTGATTTTATTTAAATTGCTTAGATGATATTTTAAAACAATTAGTCACTAGAATATCACTGAAAGAACAACATACACAGTTCACACAAGAAAACAAATATTTTCCTCGAGGAAACCACAAGGGAGAAAACCCCGCAAAAATTCCTCAGTATAGAACTCTGTTAGTCGGAAATACACACCTCCTGCGGACAAGAGCTGGTTCCCTAGTCTGAATGGTTCAGATATAGAACAAAACACAAACACAGAATGTTAAACTTCCCCTAGATCTGGTTAATTAACTGAATGGAATGCCATGATACTTCTCTCAAAGGTTGTCTTCGCTATCCTCGCAGAAGAACTTGTAACATATGGAAAACAAGAAGCAAAACATGATAGCATACAATATAATCAACTAGATCTATGCTTGTTCCCAAGGAATCAAGCAATATAAAAATATGAAACAGTAAATATGGGAAAGAAAATACATTCTTTATTAATAAATGATTGGAGAGACTACAACCTTCATGCCTTGGTGTTGAGAGTTCCTTCCAATGGCTCCTTGCCTCTAACTTCACCTTGCCTCCAAAGACTCAAGAATGATTTTGACAGAGTTTGGGTATGCAACACAATTCTTCCTTCTTTTTCCCATGGGGGGTGAGCCAGTATTTAAAGGCATGGGAGGATAGGTATGGTTGAGGATCCCATGGGTGAGGTGGATATTAGATCCTAAAAGGGATGATCTCTATCTCTAGCTGGTCCTAAACCATAGGGATGAGGCTCCATGGAGGTCAGCTTCAAGAATCCTCTCGAAGCTTCTGTTTTTTCCTTGAAAACTCGAGCACCACTTTTCCAAAGAAGAAAATAGGTGGTGATAAGGGGACACTGCTTCTTTCAGTAAGGGAAAGAGTGGTGGCACCTCTCTTTTCTCATGTATCTGGAGTGGTGCTGGCTCTTTGCTTTTTCGGTAATGCTTTTTGTCAATGGGGAAGGAGCATTACTAGCTCAAAAGAGGGAAAAATTGCAAGGGGTTAATTTATTCCTTCATTTCTCTAGGGAAAAGTTTGAGGGATTAGAGTAGACAAGGGGATACCTATCTCATAGCATGAGGGTGACAAGATTTCAGTATAACAAAGATGCCCTCAAAAGTACAATGGCTAGAGGGAAATGATAGGAAGTATACTTTGAAAGAACAAGGTATAGTGTCGAGGAAAAGGTACAAAGGTTGAAACTTCTCAAACATCACCAACTTTCTATAGGACATTTTGATACATGTCCCAAATGAATCACAACATGTCTTTCAACCAATACAATGCAGATCCATGTGAGATACAAAAAATTCATGGCTACTAAAATACAGCGTAGATCCATGCAAAGAAGACTCAAATTTGGACATAGCTACCAGACATACAATGTAGATCTATGTCATACAGATGAAAATATGAGCACAGCCATGAACATACAAATGTGGATCCATGCTAGGACCCATACAAATACTCCATCGCAACCTGGGGAAAGCAATGAGCACTTAACAAATACCAAGGGTCTTCGTCTCGTCTTCCACAAAGTACGATTCTATCCATGTGATTACAATGATCTGAAGTCGAACATGGTAGAAACCACTTGATTACCGGTCAATGATGTGAACCATTAATAAGCACGAGGGAGATCACCATTAATGTCAATTATTCCCAAGGTACCCTATTACAATCTACTAAGCGTGAATAGATGTTTTGATGTCGAACACCGAGTGGAATATTTTGATCGAAGGTCAATGATGTGAACCTATCTCGAAAGCGAAAAAATATGTCATTAAGGCATACAAACCTCAAGGTACTATCTTTGTTTCTAATACTAATTCCTGGATAATGAGTTGATGTCAACAGGAATAGTCTCGTCGAAGGGGCTCCATAATGAATCCCACATCGATGACATGAAACTTGGAATAAAGTTATGGAATTTTGAGTATGATGTAACCATAGGACTGACTCAAAAGAGGGAAAAATTTTGGGCCTAGCTTTATTTTTCATTGCTATTACCTATGGAGGTTTCGGGCTTTTGGGTTACTGTGCATTTGGATCTGGGACTAGAGACATCATAACGTTAAATATGGGAAAGAAAAGAAATTATTTATTAATAAATGATTGGAGAGACTACAACCTTCATGCCTTGGTGTTTAGAGTTCCTTCCAATGGCTCCTTGCCTCTAACTTCACCTTTCCTCCAAAGACTCAAGAATGATTTTGACAAAGTTTGGGTATGCAACACAATTCTTCCTCCTTTTTCCCATGGGGGGTGAGACAATATTTAAAGGAATGGGAGGATAGGTATGGTTAGGGATATCATGGGTGAGGTGGATATTAGATCCTAAAAGCGAGGATCTCGAGCTCCAACTGGTCCTAAACCATAGGGATGAGGCTACACATAGGTCAGCTTCAAGAATCCTCTCAAAGCTTCTCTTTTTGCCTTGAAAAATCTAGCACCACTTTTCCAAAGAAGCAAATAGGAGGTGATAAGGGGGAACCTCTTCTTTCAGTAAGGTAAAGAGTGATGGAACCTCTCTTTTCTCATGTATTAGGAGCGGTGTTGGCTCTTTGCTTCTTGGGTAACACTTTTTGTCAATGGGGAAAGAGCGTTACCGGCTCAAAAGAGGGAAAAATTGCAAGGGGTTAATTTATTCCTTCATTTCTCTAAGGAAAACTTTGAGGGATTAGAGCAGACAAGGGGATACCTATCTCATAGCATGAGGGTGATGAGATTTCGGTATTACAAGGATTCCACCCAAAGTATAATGGCTAGAGGGAAACAATAGGAAATACACTTTGAAAGAACAAGGTATAGTGTCGAGGCGAAGGTCCAAAGGTCGAAACTTCTCAAACATCACCAACGTTTTGTAGCAGATTTTGATACATGTCCCAAATGACTCACAACATGGCTACCGACCAATACAATGCAGATCCATGTGAGATACAAAAAATTCATGGCTACTAAAATAAAGCATAGATCCATGTGAAGAAGACTCAAATGTAGATCTATGTCATATAGATGCAAATCTGAGCACAACCACAAACATACAAATGTGGATCCATGCTAGGACTCATACAAATACTCCATCGCAACCTGGGGAAAGCAATGAGCGCTTAACAAATACCCAGGGTCTTCATCTCTTCTTCCACAAAGTACGATTCTATCCATGTGATTACAATGATCTGAATTTGAACATGGTAGAAACCACTTGATTACTGGTCAATGATGTGAACCGTTAACAAGTACGAGGGAGATCACCATTAATGTCAATGATTCCCAAGGTACCCTAGTACAATATACTAGTGTTAATAGAAGTTTTGATGTCAAACAACCGGTGGAATATTTCGATCAATGGTCAATGATGTGAACCTATTTTGAAAGTGAGAAAACATGTCATTAAGGCATACAGACCTCAATGTACTATCTTTGTTTCTAATACTAATTCCTAGATAATGAGCTGATGTCGACAAGGATAGTCTCGTCGAAGGAGGGCCATGATGGATCCCACATCGACGACACAAAACTTGGAACAAAGTTCTGGAATTTTGAGTATGATGTAACCATAGGACTGACTCAAAAGTAATTGACTTCAAAAGGTTTTTTTGACTGCAGGTGTAAACTCTCAAAACAATTTCCCTTTTGAACATAAGGTGGCACGACCGAAGACTTGGAAACATTGACAATGCAATATTTGAGAGACTCAAAGGAGTGGCATGACTCATGAAAGTGGATCGAATCGGAAACAAGCTGAATACCCAATTAACTGAATGAAATGCAGACAAGTGGCATGTTCAAAGGTGACTAACAACTGCCATTATTGCAAAATGTTTTCACTTTTCCTTAATTTCCCCATCATGATTGATGAGTGCCTCTTTTTAGTTTTACGAGTTCAAAGAGGGTAACAAACACTCATTTTAGCTCATCATTTGGACAAGTCCAAACTCATATGTTTTATGAACCTAATAAAGGAGGGGTTTGTTCCCAAAAAAGGGTCTTTCAATGTTTAATTTACAGAGTCCAATGAAAGAAAACTCAGTGTAGTTCATGTTTAGAGAGTCTGAACAAACTAAATAAAACTCCAAAGGGTCCTTTTTTGTATGATTTAGTCCCTAGGGCCTGAAAAAGTATAAAATAATACCTTAGAGAACTCTTCTAGTCATGATTGGCTGGAGTGTTCCTTTTTTGTAAATAGTGCCCCCTAGTCCAAAAAAGGGGTAAACTATCACTAGGAAGACGACTCTTCAAGTACTTTTACGAGCGTGAAGAAGACAAGCTCACTTGGCAATCTTTTCACATTTTAAGAGTCTAAAAAGAGCTTAAAGAGGACTCTATTAACCTTTTTCATGTTTGAATTCAAAGCACAAAAAAGTAATAAACTAAGCTCAAACCAGTTTTCATGTTTTAACCAGAGCACGAAAAATGAAAAGTAAGCTCAACACCATCTTACTGTTTTTAACGAGCTTGAAGATCAATTGAAAGAATGCTCAAGGTATTTGATTCATTTTTTAATGAGATTGACACAGAAAAATAACAATGCTCAAAGGGTCG